>PVKM010030894.1:0-17055 GCA_004027735.1 Carollia perspicillata | reverse complement strand
GCAAAATTCAAATTAAAGAAGTAGCACTCAAGTTAACATTTAAAAAGTAACTGAAAATATGGCTGGTGATATTAAGTTGTTCATGCCTGATATAAGTCAGTACAGCCACCAAGAGTCAGATAAATAAGAATGTATCATTAATAGCTAGGCAAGAAAAAATCTTTAGGAACTTCCCTATAATATATAATTTCTAAAATATTTATACTAATAACATTTTACCCATGCAAATTTAACCTAGAGAAATGATACTGTCTTTTCTGAATTGCCACTCTTCATGCATCTCATCAACAGTAACATGGCAAATAAATTTAATTATTTCTAATACATCTCTTTTGTAAAGCGTAAGAGCAAATCTTTGGGATTTTTTCAGGGCCTCTCTGGGACATCTCAGAGATTGTTTCTGGTGCAAAACATAACCTTAAATTTGTATATTATTTTATATTTAGGATTTCATTTTAGAAAAACAAAAATCAAAAATTATTGGGAGATTTGAAAACCTAAAATAGGAAGAAGGTTATTGTTACAGATATCCAGTTTTTAATAAGGAACACTTATTGGCCAGATCCATTCCATGCTAATCTAATTTTCATTTAATTTCTTATTATAAATTAAGTGAACCTACTAATTTATATATTTTTTAAATACCATGTGTCTTATTAGCCTAAATTATTAGTCCCTAGTTCAGAACAGGAATAAAATATGTTGACCTTTATATATTAATCTCAGGCACACAAATCTAAGTCTTAGACCCTGGGCATATGGGGTCACATTTCTTGATTATGTAGCAAATAAGCTATGAAAAATAAGAGAAATTTTACTATAGTAAAATGAGTTAAAGAAAAATGTTTTACAAGTTTTAATTCATAAAATTTCTATAATAGAGGTCAGTCGTATTCCCTGTGATTGAATAGGAAAATATAGAGCAAATATTTAATATTTTCCCAATTCAAAATAAGAAACCTTGTTTCTACATGAGAGAACCATATTGCTACACTAGGTAAAGAATGAAGAGGGGGGAAAATCTTATTTTGAACTTGGTGGAGAGAAAAGAAATTGGAATGACAAAATATGGGCTTCATAACAATACAATTTTGTTCTCACTGAAAAAAACGAGCTTTTCAGAAAAGTATTAAATGTGTTCTTTCTTTTTTTTTTAAAGAAAATAAAACGTAATGCTGAAATAATAGCCAAACTAAGAATCAGTGGAGGCACTCATCAGGTTTCATGGACAGCTGTTCACTGCCTGACATTTAAAACATCAGGTTTCGAATTTCTGTCTCAAAATGCAGAGACTATATAGCAAAGATAGAGCGTTTATATTGCTTGAATTGAAGCATCTGTGTGGCTTTATTGTTATCTGACAGCAGCACAGCAATCAATAGATTGCCTTAGCAGCTTTGTGGAGATAATTCACCACAGAGAAGCAATCACTTTCCTCCTTCACGTCACACTTGTATTTTCAGCAAAGCCCTCCATGAATTCCCTGTTTAAAATCTCAACAGGCTCCCCGCCACTGGCACACCCTCCTTATTTCTCTCCATTAAGACATGTGAGGATTGAAGCCATTTACAGTAAATCCACACAGTTTACCACCTACATTAATGACTTTTAGTTTTCCAGGGTCTTCATCAACACAATCAAGCGGACATAAAGCGGTGATGGCTTTTGATGTTTTGTTGTTGTTCTTGATTTCCTAGAAAATTTTTGCTCAGAAAGAAAAAAGTTAGAAATAACTCTATTATTCATGTCAGGAACTTCCTGACAAACCTATTTCACTGAAGATCAGGTTAATAATTTCTCAATCATTGTTATCACATGATAGTTATCTCTCCTACACTCATCTAAGCCTTTCCTCAAAACACTCACTTTGCTGTATCTGCCAGGCATGAACTATTATGCCATGATCTTTACCAAATCTTAATCAAGCTGTACTTTGAAAACTTCATAAAGTTCACAATTCTATCTTCTTTGCTTTCACTTGCTAAGAATCTATGCATTGCTCTCTCTTATCACAGAAAATAATGATCTTATCTTTCTCTTACTAACATTGCTTCCCTGATATTTTTGGGAAAACAGTATTTAATATTCATCATCACTAATATATTATGTATTTGTTTATGGAATGTGTACCAAGCTGTAAAATAAAACTAAAATCCTTAAGAGTAATTTGAGAGCCTCAGAATTAAAGATATTTGTAGGATAAAGTGTGCTGCAGGGAGAAATTAGACCAGAAGCCTAGAGAAGAAATGAGATGGCTGAAACATGTTTCCTTTGAATTTGAAGAGAAGTGTTGTATTTTGGGATTTACTCTCTCTGCATTCTGACATATCTTGATTTGTAAACTGATATTTAAATCAATTTTATTCATAAGAGCTAAGAACTAGAAATAACACAAATGCCCATTGACAAGAGCTGAAAGAAGGCAGATGAAAAATATTCTATGGTTTAGTTCATATTGAATTCCAGAATAGGAAAATCAAAGCTATGAGGAAAAAATCAGACCAGATTACCCAGAGGTCAGGGCATTGTGGGCAAAGAAGCTGGAGAAGCTTTCAATGATTATAGAAATAATTTTTACCTTGATTGAGATTTTGGTTGTACAGTATATAAATTTGTCAAAACTCATTAAACTGTGTTCTTAAAATCTGATCATTTTTTAAAGATGGTGGCCTAGATAAACACAGCTTGTCTCCTTGCACAACAACATCAAAATTACAACTAAATTATAACAACCATCACTCAAAGCCATAAGAAATCGAGCAAAATGGAAGTCCACAGCTATGGAATTAAAGAAGAAACCACATTTATCCAAATTGTAGGAGGGGCAGAGATACAGAGTTGCAGACTACAGAGCAGTCTGGTACCACATCCACATGTGATGAATAAAAATCAGGAGAAATATTTCAGGAGTAAGGAGTCCCAGCCCCACACCAGGCCCCCATCCCAGGGTTCCAGTGTCAGGAAAATAGGTCCCCCTGACTCCTAGATATAAAACCCAATGGATATTGAGTTGGTGGAAGAAACTTCAGGATTCCCAGGCAGTTCCTCTTAAAGGGCCCGTGAATGGACTTACTCGGACCCACTCCCTCTGAACTCCAGCAGCAGGGCAGCAGCTTGAAAGGCACCAGTGGTGTATTAGGTAGGAACTGAAGTGTCTAGCATCAGGGAGAAAGATGCAGGACAATTTCTCCCAGAACTTTTGGCAGAGGCCACTGTGTCTTTTCTGAGCCCTTTCCTGTGTCTTTTATGGAGCAGGAGGTACCATATCTGAGAATCTATCAACCTGGCTTGCAGTGTTTGCCTCATCCTGGTGATTCCCTGAATCTCTACCCCACCCAACTTATAAGCCTACCAAAACTGTTAATAGTGGCTTTTCAACAACAATGGCTTATCTTGGCTCCTGCTTCATACCTTCCTATATCCTCTCAAACAAGTAGCTCCTAGCCCCAGCAAGGTACCATATCCCTTGCTAAGTGGCCCTAGGCCTGGAGCTAACAGCAGCTGGCTATGGTTCACAGCCTGGTCATGCTTGGTTACTTCCAAGTGCAACACAAGTAACAGCCATCTGCAGATCACTTTATAGCTTATGCTAAGTGGCCCAGATAGAACACAGGCAGTGACTGACCTTAGACTGCACCTCCAAGAAACCCCAGAGCTTGTGCACTGAATGAATAACTACAGACCATATAAGAACACCACCATCCAACCACCTCCATAAGTGACACACTCTAGGGCCAGACTCAGCAGACAACAGAGCCCTGCTGCAGTAATTCTGGCTCTGCAGAGTGGACCCTGGCATAGCTGATCCTCCGTGGAGGCCAGACGTTGGTGGTCAGTGATATTAGCTAGTCTTTGCAGTTGACTGACCTAGGTAAATCCCTCCCATTGACCTGCCAACAACAATAGGCTCAACTACAAGAGGAGAGTGTACTCACCCTACACAGAGGGTGCATCTCAAGTACCAGGCTTGGGTGATAATGGAGGCCGTGCCACTGGACCTTATAGGACACCTACCACATTAGGCTGCACTACCAAGACACGGAACCAAAGCAGCTCTACCTAATACACAGAAACAAACACAGGGAGGCTATCAAAATAAGGAGACAAAGAAACATGGCCCAAATGAAAGAACAGATCAAAACTCCAGAAAAGAACTAAATGAAATGGAGATAAGCAATCTGTCAGATGCAGAGCTCAAAACATTGGTTTTAAGGATGCACAATCAAATTAGTGAGGCCTTCAGCACCACAGAAAAGATCAAGTTAGAAACAAAGTATACACTAAAAAAGGAACAATTTACATGGAAACAACAGTAGAGTAGATGAAATTGAGAATCACATCAATGATTTGGAACATAAGGATGCAAAAAACAACCAATCAGAACAACAAAAAGAAAAAAGAACCCCCCCAAATGAGGAAAGTATAAGCACCCTCTGAGACAACCTCAAGCTTTCCAATATCCACATCAGAGGAGTGCCAGAAGGAGAAGAGAAAGAATGAAAAGTTGGAAGTCTATCTGAAAAAAATAATGAAAGAAAACTTCTTAATCTGGTGAAGGAAATAGACATGCAAGTCCAGGAAGTACAGAGAGTTCCTAATAAGATGGATCCCAAGATGCCCACTCTGAGACACATCATAATTAATATGTCAAAGGTTAAAGATAAAGAGAGAATCTTAAAAGCAGCAAAAGAAAAGAAGTTAGTTACCTACAGGGCAGTTCTCATAAAACTATCAGCTGATTGCTCAAAAGAAACTTTACAAGCTGAAGGAATTAGCAAAAAATACTCAAAGTCATGAAATGCAGGGACCTACAGACAAGAATGCTCTACCCAGCAAAGCTATCATTTAGATTTGAAGAGCATATAAAGAACTTTCCAGACAAGAAAAAAACTAAAGGAGTTCATCATCACCAAACCATTATTGTATAAAATGTTAAAGGGGCTTATTTAAGCAAATATCAAAACTATGAAAAATAAAATGGCAATAAATGCATATCTATCCACAACTGAAACTAAAAACAAAGTAAGCAAACTAACAGAACAGAAATAGAAGTGTAGATACAAATAATGTTTTGATGGTTGCCAGAAAAGAGGGCTATCTGGGGGAATGGATGAAGAGGTGAGGGGATTAAGAAGTACAAATTGGTAGCTACAGAATAGTCATGCAAAATACAGTATAGGAAAGGGAGTAGCCAAAGAACTTAACATGACCCATGGACGTGAACAATGGTGTCACAATTGCCTGAGGGAGTGGAGGGTGCTAGGTGGAAGGGTGGCAAAGGAAGAAAAATTGGGACAACTGTAATAGCATAATTAATAAAATATAATTTTTAAAAATCTGATCATTTTAATTTATGTAAACTATACCTCAGTGAAATTGATTTTTAATAGTCTGGAAAAAAACATATGTCCACCCACAGATAAATGAATAAAACACTTAAGGCATACTCCTGTAATGGAATGGAAGATTTCTTGGCTATAAAAATGAATGAACTACTGGTTCATGAAACAACATTGATAAATCTGGGAAATACTGTGTCCTGCATAAGAATCCAGACAAAAGAGAGCACATGGTATAATTGCATTTACACAAATTTCTAAAAATCAACAAACTAAGCTAAGGTGCTAAAAGTATAAAGATTGGCTACTTTTGGGTGGTTTCAGGATATTGGATAAATGGGGGAACATAAATTTCTCAGATGATTGGAATGCTTTATACCTTGATTTGACAATGCTGTCAAATATACAACTAAAATTGTTCATTTTCTTGCATGTTAATTATATCTCAATAATAGACAAGAACATACACATCTATGGGTATATGTCTGAAAATAGACTGGCTATTATTTCACTTTCTAAATATTTTGTGATATCTCAAGTAGTATTAAGTACCTAATACACATAAATACAATAGAAATATTAAGGGTTCAAACTACATTTTTGGTAGTTTTAAACAGTGTTGTAAGCTAAACAAAATTTTAATATAAAATTAAAATTTCTGAAAATAAATTCAAAATTGAGGAGATTATGGGTTGGGGGATTCTGTTAGTCAAAGAAAAGATGCATGACTCAAGTTTTTGTATGAATATATATATAAATAGTAAAAAGATAGATAAATGAATATACTGATGAATATACTTTCTCTTCTGATAAATGAATATACTGTTTTACTATCTCATGGACACTAAAACAAAACAAAATTCAATGCACAGTATTTGCTTGATGTTTTCAGTGCTTCAAAAAGACAACCTCTTGTCTTACGTATCGAGATTCAATCATGCAGCTCAGCGGTCTGCATCGATGACTCTACTGCTTGCAAGTGAATTTTGTGCATTACACTTATAAAGGCTAAATAGGAGTTCAAGTCAATGAATCATCAGTCTAAATTTTTTTCACTTATGATATAAAAATTACTAGGCAGATAATATCTGACTATAAGATTCCTCTTTTCCATTTCATTTAGCAGTTTTAAAAACATGCTTACAAACCAATAATTCTCCAAATTAATATAACATTTTTGTTTTTTCTAAAGTTTAGATTATATTCATGTTTTAAGGAAAAAGACAGAAATCAATTCACATATAAGTTGAAAAACCCTAGCTTACCTCCCAGAGAAGTATGCCCCACACCAAATACCCAGGGCCCTGTCTCTCCTCGTTTTGTTCATCAAATGTGTTTCACAATTTCTGACTTCTTATTGTTGCCAGGTCTCCTTTAAATCCTCTAACTTGCTGCCACTGATGATTTATAATTCAATCTTCATGTCATCTAATTAAAATCCAGAAATATACACCACTTGTGTTGTAATATAAGTTCAGCTAAGACAGAATTCTCTAAATCAGTGGTTTTTAATAATTTTTGAGCTTACAGATGCTTTTGAAATGTGCTATAAGTACCAACTAACTCTCCCAAGAAAGTACATGTGCAGACACACATTTATATATCCACATATATGTTATATATATGTATAATGTATATGTATAGATATAATTTATCAAGTTACATATATTATTATCAAAGTATATTATTAACAAGCACAGGGGTCCTCAAGTGGATTCCGCACGTTTTCCTGTCTGTCACCAGATTGAGAAACCTTTCCTAAGCAGCCTCCATATTTGGTTTTATGTATTCTGGGCACTACTGTTTGGCAGGTTCAAATTTCCATCTATATCATTTTCTGAAGTAGACTTCTACTAAAGTTTTATTTAACTGGCAGGATTTTTTAACAATAAAAAACTTTAGAAGACTATCCAGAATAATAAATGTTATGAATTGTGGTTCTATTATCAGTTTCTAGAACACTAACACCAAAAAAGCTTCCATACAAAAACTGTGGAGGCATTAGGAAGAATGTTTATACTATTAAGACTAGGAAAGCAGGAATATTTTTCATCTGTTGCACTAAATATAATGAATTCCTTTGCTCTTTCTCTGTTTGGAGAAGCTGCCTGCCATGTCCCTATAGAAGCAGGAAGACAAGACAATCTCAGAATAAATCTTTGTTCTTTAGAGACATTTGAGAAGCTCTGAGTTTACACAAATTTAAATAAAATGAACACTTTGTGCAACAAGGAAAAAAGAAAAATCCTCAACATAGCATGACTGCACTATGCCTTGTTATCAATATTCAGGAACCAGAAGGCAATGGACCTGTTTAAATGAGAAAGCAAGAACTCTTCCTGGTGGGGAGAGTGTGCAAGGAAGCAAATCAAAATGAATCTCACTTTTCTTAAGGCTCGCAGTTCTCAAAATCCATCAGATAGGTTTGGGTATCCTTGATCAAGGGTATAATTTATCATCATAAATGACATTAATTAACTGGCCATGAGGAAAGAATGAGAATTATGATGTAGGCTCAACAAAAAACATGAAGTTCTTCACATAGATCTTGTGATTTGGGAAAAAGGATGTGTAGACCTTGAAGCTCAGATTGGCGAATTAAAGTGATTCAAAGAGGGTGATCTGTTACCTATTGTTGGTACCACTTCTCTGAGTGAACCTGACAGATACAGAACTGGCACTGAGAGTGACTCCAGAGAAGCAGATTCTTAAGGATGAGTTAGTTTCTGTATTGGCTCTCAGAGTTATGGAATGAGATCTCTGAGCTGATTAGATATAACAGCATGAATGACTCACTTCCAACAGTAAAGGCGGCACTGATAGTCTATGACATACCCTGGAAAAAGTTATTCAAATTATCATGCTAAGATGCTTGTAATCAAGTGTCTGCCAAAGGCAAGGCTCTGGGTGATTATGCATTTGCTCCCATAGAATAAGTTAGTGAAGATAAACAGAATAACGCAAATGGTTGGTTGCTTGCTTGCTTGTAACTGCACTGCAGAGCTTGAAGAGAGAAAATGAGCTCAGAGCTTTAAATTCCTAGTTCAAGGCCTTGAATAAGGAACATGAAAGCCTCAACGACTTCCATGAAAGAAAGTCTTCCTCCTGTAGTCACAGGGCTAATACTCCTGAAAAACGAAATAATCAAGTCGAACCCCTAACTTGCAGGGTTCCTTTTGTTAAAGTTAGGGCATCAATTAAGAAGGAACGAGATTCTAACAATTGAAATACAGTTAGAGGAAAGAGATTCCAATGAAGATGGGATACCTGAAGTAGGCTGAGAGAGAACTGCTCAGCTGTGAACACGTGCTATGTTTCCTGAAAAAAGAAATATGACTCATAAAAGACCAGATGGGAAAGTTCAGACCCTTCAGACCATCTCAGCAACTTCCAGTATTCTGTATGGATTTCAGAAATTCTGTGGACCAGTGAGTCACTTGAACCTCCCCTTTCCCACATTTGAAACTGGAATATCTATTGTGGTTGCGGTGTATCTGTCACACTATTGTATGTTAGGTGTGTGGTGAGCACATAACTCATCTGTTCATTTAACAGATCAAAATGAAGTGTGCTCAAAGGGCTTATACTTAAGAAATTACATCTAAGGAGCCTCGTCCACAGCTGGGCTTGATTTAAAGGGCAAGATTTTGGCCTCTGGGCTGATAATATAATAGGATGAGATTTTAGGCAGCTTGGGAGGGAGACGGTGTGTTTTGCATGTGGGAGGTACTTGAACGATCCCAGGCAGAAAGCAGACTGTGGAAGCTGGCACCTGCAATGGCCCCCAATAATCTCCGCTTCCAGATATTTGGTCTTTTGTATAATTCCCCGTCTTTGTGTGTGGGTTGGAGTTAGTGACTCACTTCTAATAAATACAATACATGTGATAATAGGTCACTTCTGAGATTAGGTCATAAACATCCAAAGTGCATTCTCACTCATGCCCTCATAAATCACTTGCTCAGGTGAAGCCAGCTGCCACGTTGAAGGTTTCCTACAGGAAGGTCCACATAGAAAGGCTGATAACCAGGGTTGAATTGACACCCTCAGTCCAATAACCCACAAGGAACTGAGGTTTGCCAAAAGTCTTGTGCATAACTTTAGGAGCACATTCTGCTCTAATCGAGCCTTCCAAAAAACCCACAATATGATAAAACCGCAATGAGTGAACCGCGATATAGCCAGAGACAACTGTATATTGTAATCAATTTGCTGGTGGAGGATCTTGCCTTACATTTGTAAATAAATGCAACATCTGTGAAGTATAATAAAGCAAAGCACAATAAAATCAGGCATGCCTATAACTGTCATAAAGTATTGGGTTGGCAAAACTGTACATTTGTTTATTTTCCATAAGATGGCTCTAGTAGCTTTTAGTTGTCTTCAACTTCATTTCAAACAATTCCGTTAGATGTATCGTAACAGCTGTCATATCAGCGTGCATTTTTTAAAGAAAACTTGGTGAATTTTTGTGTAGACATTTTAATACTGAAGATGGAAGAACATAAGCAACATTTTCAGCATATTAGGCTTTATTATTTCAAGACAGGTAAAAATGCAACTGATACACAAAGAAAATATTTGTGCAGTGTATGGAGAATGTTCTGTGACTGATCAAATATGTAAAAAGTGGTTTGCGAAGTTTCGGCTGGAGATTTCTTGTTGGACAATGCTCCATGATCAGGTAGACCAGTTAAAGTTGATAGCAATCAAATTGAGACATTAATTGAGAACAATCCATGTTATACCATGTAGGAGATAGCTGATATACTCAAAATATCCAAATCAATCAAGTTATTGGTGACAATGACAAATATGTGTTTTATTTTCATGGACAAAACCATATAGACTTTTTGGCCAATCCAATAATAGCCACTCAATAAGTGAGTATGTCATGGTTACTTTTCTGAGTTAATTTGGGCCATACACTAGTCAGATATTTTATTTGGTCAAACATGAATGTGGGTATTTCTGTAAGGCTGTATTTGGATGATTTTAACATTGACATTGGTCGACTGAGTAAAGCAGTTTGTCCTCTTTAATGTGGGTGGTCCTCATCCAATCAACTGAAGGCCTGAATAGAATATAAAGGCTCATCCTCCCTGAGGAAGAATGAATTTCTCCTGGCTAACTACCTTCAAACTGGGACATTGGCTTTTTCTTCCTTTGGATTTAGACTGAAAGATCAGTGCATCCTGAACTGCAGGATGCTCTGCAGGTCTTCAGTGTGAAACCACACCGTCAGCTCTCCTAGGACTCCAGCTTGCCAACTCACCATGTGGATCTTTGGATTCGTCAGCCCCCGTAATTGTGTGAGCCATTTCCTTACCACACAAACAGACAAACAAGCACACAAACATTCTATTGGTCCTGTTTCTCTGCAGACCCTATAGTACAAGTATGAAGCAGGCTGTGAGAGAATCGCTTAATAACCATGTATGCTAGAGAAAGGGAAGGATACCTTCATCAACTTTTCTACCTGTAGCTCTTTTTAAAAAGAGGGATTCAACACTGACCACACGTAAATCAATTTATGAAATATTCTGTAGGGCATATGGTTAAATTGGCATAAAGATGAAAAAAGAAAATTGGAATACTATTAATCAGAGAATGGGACCTCGGGCCTCTGATATCATGATGAAGAGGATGATGATGATGGCTATGGTTATGGAAACCCAAACAACTATTACAACATTTCCTTTAACACAAAGCTACCAAGATTTGCAACCATCGATGAGATAGACAATATTTTTAAAAAGTCAAAGAAAAAAATGGGTTCCTCTATGGGGAACCTATTCACGTGGAATGGCAAATGTAGCCCAGCCCTACTGGAAAGTGCATAGGCGTGTGCTGGCACATGGGAAACCAAACCCGTGAATGGGCTTTCCTGTGGGAAACCAGGCCTGCATTATACCCAGACTGCTTTGAGGCTTCCTTTTTTTCTAAAACTCCCTCACCCTGAGTTGAAGCAGTAAATGCTTACTGCATATCTTTAAAGTAACTTCCTGAAGTCTGTGTAATTCTCTCTAGGATGGAGTGTAACCAGACCAATCACTTTTACCGTTCCCTTGCCTTTGCAACATTTTTTCCTTGTTAATCTATAGGAAGTAATCGGTAACATCCTTTCCTTTGTTATCTGGAAAAAGTAATTACCTAAAGCAAACCTAAGCATAATGAATGAGAACCTTCTTTGATGTGTGCTATTAGAAAGCCAATAAAAGCTTGTCAAGGCAAGCATCAAGGCGCTCTCCCCTTGAGAGAGTGGCTGTGCCCATCCCTTTTTCTCCACAGGACTTCAGTAGTCCATGTGAATTTGTTTTGTCTCACCCACAACACCACAGACACTGCTGGCCAGACTCCGCATCATTCCTCATCATTAAAATACAAATTATTCAAATAAAAATAAAAATGAAGCAGAATTTAACCTATTAAATTAGCAAACTATTTTCTTTTCAAATAATAACAACTGGTTTTGAATAGTATCTTGTGAAATAAGTAGTTTCTTAAGTTTAAAGCAATTATAACCTTAAAACTAATTTAACTTTATAAGAGTTTATCTAGGAGCCCTGGTCAGGTATCCCAATTGGTTACAGCATCATCCTGATATACTGAGTTTGCAGATTCAATCTCCAGTCAGGATATAAACAAGAAACAACTAAGGGATGCATAAATAGGTAGAACAATAAATCTCTCTCTCTCTCTAAAAATCAATAAATAAAAGAGTTTAGGAGACTAATCAGACATGCATTAACCAAGAAACAAACAATTATTAGTCTTATTTAAATAGGTGAATAATTGAAAGAGCAATTACTATTCAAGTTCTATCACATAAATTTAAGAGAATATGTAAACATTAAAATTGTGTTTATGAAAAATTTCTAATGGCATACCAAAATAATGTTAAATGACAAAAAATATAGGATATGGTACGATTGCAACCAAACTTTTAAAATTCTAAAAGCTGGCAAATAAAACTTAATGTAACTTTATTTCTGGGTAAGAAGATCACAGATTTTGAAGGTAATATTCTCAAATTTTTTAAATATATTTTTCCTATTTTCACCAACTAACAATAATGTTTTAATTACATGGGCAAGGGAAGAAACAATAAATATTATTAACAAAATAGATCAAGAAAAACTTGGTCTGCACATTTGTTGTTTTATGTTTTGTGCTCAGATGTGTGCCCATAAAGAGCTTACAATCTGATTGAAAAAATAAAATATTTACTGAACAAAGATGAACTTGGTTTGTCATGTTGATTTTAAAGCACAGTAGTACTTAAAGCAATCTTTTTTAGTTATCCAGATATGTGAACTAGGAATCACCTGTAATTTTAAGTGCCAATTTTGCAGACATATAAGCCTTTCACCTTTAGGAGCAAAGTAGAAACTTGTATCTCCAACTCAGCAGCACCCATAATATGAACACTGGAAGAATATAACTGAGTGAATGTATTAATGTCCTAAATTATTGTAAGTGCATTATTTCTTAATCTCCACAGTAATTATGCCGTTTCACTACACTTTAACAATCTTGATTATTTTTCTTAAATATAAATAAATAGAAGTAAAAATTCCAATGATCTGAACTCACTGTATTGTTCTAAGTGAAAGTCTCCATTAAAACCACCCACAAAGGATAACCACTGTTCATGGTTCATGTTTCTTTCTCTAAATGCTTTGCTAGGCATCTATGCCTGTCTGAATCTCTCTCTCTCTCTCTCTCTCTCTCATACTATGGAAACTATGAAATGATTTTTTCATTATATATATGTGTGTGGAGATATATATATATGTATATATATATATCCACGTACATAATATCTACATTATATATATACACACACAATATTTATATATCCGAATCCATTAATCTAAAAATTTTTTAAGATAGTGAATAGCATGGTCTTTATAATCATAAAGACTGTATCCAAATTCATCCTGGCTGTGTCACTTAAAAGAAAACTATGTAAATCTCTCAAAAGTCCAATTTCCTGATATATAAAATGGAGATAATGTTGTCTGACTCATAGGATTCTAATAAAAATTCAGGGGGATAACGTGTAAAGCTTTTAGCACAATACTCCACAGATGAATGCTAAATATGTTCAGTTGTTGGTATTTTTTATTAATAGTTTATATTTTACAATGAAATAGAATTTTACATGCAGGAAACATTTTCTTCCATCCATTTCTATTGAAACATTTTCTTATCACAAATCCTTCGTCCTCACCATTATACAATGGAAAAAAGATAACAATGCAAGTATTGTGTAAGAATTAATTCTTCTAAGTAAAATTACAAATCTAAGTTTTTTCATCTTAAATATTTTAAATAGTTTTGGCTAATTTATATGTTTTACTAAAATATGTGAGAATTATGTCAATGCATCTTTTTATACATACTTATAAACAAAATATTTTCTGCTTTTTAAAAAATTTTGCCATAAAAGGAATTGAAAACTATTTTTTGTTTTTATTTTTCATGTCTTTAAACATTCCAGTTGAACTTAATTGTCTATTAATTAAGGTATGTATATTAGAGATTTGAAATTGACAGCACTTAACAGACCTCCTAATACTATTAAGTAAACAAATGAGAAATTTGGAGGTTTATTTCTTTCCATAACAAATAAGTAAATAGATAGTTTTATGTATTGGTTCTTATTTTAGGTAAAAAAATAAATAAAATAAAAGTATGTGTAGCACCTATCTGAGGAGAATGAAGCTTTCCCTGAATGTCAAATGTTTCTGCTTAGTCTAATTGACAAGACCTGCAATATGGGTAACTGCAGGGGAGCCTGGGAAATACACCTCACTGGGCTCATCAATGCCTGATCTCAGACGTCCAGCCTTCAAAACTGTGAACCATACATTTTTGCTGTCTATAAGCTACCCAGTGTGTGACATTTTGCTATAACAGCCTGAATGGGCTAAAACAAAAATTGGTACCTAGAAGTGAGGGTGCTGCTGTAATAAGTCTTAAAAGTGTGGAAGCAGCTTTGAAACTGGGCCGTGAGCAGAGGCTGCCTACTGGAAAAAACTTACATTTCTGTGAACAGACCATTAAAAGTGATTTCTGAGAGGACTCAGAAGAAGAGACATGCAGAGAAAGCTTCTGTTTTCTTACAGAATACCTAAGTGGCCGAGAACAGAATGAGAGATATGGATGGTAAGGTCCTTCTCATGAGGTCCAGGTAGAAATGAGGATCATGTTATTGAAAACTTTAGGAAAGGCTGTAACTGAACACAGGTTTGGCTGCCTGCCGCTTCAAAGGCCTGTACTCAAGACACAAGTGCTGGAGAAAAGGAGAGTCATTTTATTTCAGGTGCCAGCAACCTGGAAGATGGGGACTCTTGTCTCAAAGCCCATCTTAACATCTCAGTGCAGACAGAGGTTTTTGTAAGGAGGGTGAGGGAGAGCAAAACAAAAAGATCACGGGAAGGGCCTTAAAAAGTTCTCTACGTGCAGACAAGCACAGTCCATTCCAATAAGACAAGTGATGGTCCTATGTGCATTATCCTGATTTAGTCATCCTGGCTTCACACAATCCTGACTCCACAGTTGAAGGTCAGAAAATCTCCCCAAGCTAGGATGACTGAAGGTCTGAGTCTGTATCTTTTGAAGTTAGTCCCTAGTATTCTTATACAAGAATGCTGCTTATCTACAAGCTACATATTAGTCAGAATCAGCACTCAGAGACACAAAGTCAAGAGAATGGTAGAGTGGGCTATGATTCTCCACTATTACCTGGCAATCCTTGTTATAAAGTGGCAAAGAGCTTGACTGAATTATGTTCATGCCCTAGTGTTTTGTGCAAGGTAGAATATGTGAGCAACATTAGATATTTGGCTAAAACTATTTCTAAGCACTGTTAATGTCACAGGAAATAAGGCTAACTCTCTGTCCCGAGCCCCAGATAGCCTCCTGCTGACCTGCTGATCCCTTGTCTCAGGCCTCAGATAATTTCCGTCTTCTGCTTCTGTACCCTTAGCTTCCACCCCTGTGGCCCCCTGCTTGTGTCGCCACCCCTCCTCTTCCCGCCTTGCGGCAAGAGTATTTAACCACCCACCTGACCCCTCCTCAAGGCCCAGAATTTGGAGACTGCCTCCTCCGGGTCCATGCGCATGAATAAAGTCTTACTCCATCACCCCAAATCATGTAAGAGTCAGTTTTTCTGCAATATTAAAAGGTTGACTCCTCTTGGATACACATATATTGTAAAATGTGAGAAATGACTTAAACAAGTATTGTTAATCAAAAGGAAAGCAGAGATTTAAAATTTAGCAAAATATTATCTTTTCCATATTGTAAAGGATAAGAAAGAATGTTCTAAATAGAACACTAAGGGTGTCACCAAGTGATTTTTAGAAAATGAGATTGATAGGGTAAAATCTCAATTCTTGACAACTTTCATCCTCCAATAAACTAGATGGTTGTGATTGCCAGCCTTCACGTGGCCTCAGGATGGCCTCTTGCTGCTCCTTCCCTGTGGGATTCCCCGTCTTCAAGTATGGGTTGAAACTGTGAGTTGCTTCAAACCAATAGACCATGGCAAAGAACATGGTAGGTATGTGATTATATGTGTGTGATCACATGACATGATTGCATGACATCTTTTGAGGATTTTTTTTCCCCTGACGGACTTTAAGGTAACAAACAGTCGAATGGAGGAGCCCCACAGGGCAAGGAGTGCAGTAAGGCTCTAGGAACAAAGAACTGAATTCCTCCAACATCTTAACTCAGCCCCACCTCGGATGAGGCTGCAGCCCCAGCTGAAACTTTGACAGCAGCTTTCTGAGACTCAAATTAAAACACTGAGGTAAACTGTCTGAACTCCTGAACCACAGAAACTGTGATAAAGAAAACGTTTGTATTTTTAAGCCATCAAATTGGTGGAAATAGTGTTGCGCAGCAATAGATAACTAACACGTTAACTTTCTCACAGAGTAGCCTCAGGGAAGCATTACAAGGGAAGAAAAGCAGAAGCTCCAAGATCTAAATATAGCCTCCGCAGTCAAATAACATCACTCTCATCCCATTCTATAGGTGAAAGCAAGTTAGATGGTAACTTGATATTCAAGCAGTGGGGTAATAAACTCCAAGTCTTGATGGGAGGAGCAGAAAATCACACTGCAGAGGACCAGGGTAGCAATTGTTTCAAACATCTTTAAAAACAATCCACTAAAGTCTGCTCTGATCTTGCTAATTCGCAGCCCTAACATATGCAAAGTAAACTCATTTTCTTCTCCCAAAACTCCGAAATCTCCCTGATCACTGCTGGCTTCTGGCTCAAAGTTCTTAAAATGCAGATTAGGCTCCCCATGCAGGATTAGTTTTAATTTTTTTCTTTTTGGGGCTAAAAGAAGTCTAGAAGGAAATGTCCTTTGTTAAGGTAACACAGTACTGTATATACAATCAAGACAACAAATAACAGGGTAAGAGCCCACCCCTAAAGATAGAAAAATATTGCTATCCTCCGCCTTATCTTTACTCCTTCATGTTTATCTCCAAACTCTCAACTTAGTTTTACTTTATGTCTTAAACTTTTCCTCTCCATATACTATAACCATCACTGAAATTACCAGCTACTCACTTGCTTCCCCTTAGGCAATGAGTTATAATCCGTCTTTCTTAAAAGTGACAGCAATGACGTTAGCTGCAAAAAATATAACAGAAGCATGGTAGGGAGGAAAGGGAGCATATGCGTATA
>PVKM010030893.1:0-17061 GCA_004027735.1 Carollia perspicillata | reverse complement strand
GCGGTATGGTAATGAAATGGCATGGAACAAAATGTTAAAAGAAATGGTAATGTGAAATACAAAAAGGATGTCTAGATAACATTTACTTCAAAACCTGAAGTAAAAATACAGAATGGCGAGCTCTTTATTTTGTGTATCTGTTATAACTTGGAATTGCTACCTTCAAAATACTCATGGTTTCAATGCTGACTGTCTGGCAGGTACTGTGCTCAGTGCTACCTGTCCACTGATGCATGAAACAAAGTTCTCTGAGAAGGAAGAAACCCAGGTCAAGGAAGTACTCATCATACTTTTAAAAAATTCAATGAGAAAAGTCTTCTGAATCTAAAGAGAATTTTTTTCCCAGAAAGTCATCTTTCTGGGGAAAAAATTCCAGAACGTTTAATTAAGAATGAGCCCTGAATGTTTATGTACATAAAACAGCAAGTCAAAATTTCAGAAGCTCAGAGACTCAGAAACTCTAAATCGCTCACTGACTATTTCAGTGGATGCGATACCTATTTCATCACCTGCCAGTGTGTTTTTCCCAAAGTACATTCTCACACACAGAATTTTAAAACAATGAAACAAACATTTCACCTATTCTTTCATATCTAGTTCTAGTAAAATATGGAACAAGTAACAATTATTTTAAATCTGGACATCAAAAACAATTTAAATCAATCGGATTATAGGACTGAAATGATGTCCTAAATTTTGTGACACCATCAGTGCGGCAGCAAATTTGGGGAGAGGCAGCAATCATGGCTGAGCATGTGAGGGTGTCAGAATCAATCTTCATCATCTCTTTGAAAAGGCACTACCTGAATTTCTCTGGCTATTCTCTCTGCTAAGGTTTTACTGCTTGCAGCAATTATTCTCCGTGACATCAAGTCAAACGATCCACCTGAAATCAACCAAATATGGACAATAGTTACATTTTGTATTAAAAACTATTCCTATAGAACTCAAACAGTCAATAGACACTATGGTCGATCATAACATGTTAGTTATCTTTTCAAAAAGCTACCCTTTCACATACCATAATTTGTAAGCCTTGGCAACATTCTAGGCATCTTTTTTAAAAAACCAGTTAGGGGTAAGTCTCAATCATATCAGCCTGAAAAATGTCATTTTTCTGTTTTCTCTTTGTGCGCTTTTATTACTATAACGACCTCCGTAATGTTCGGGAGTCTGTAGACAGGAAATCCGGGCAGTGTTTTCATACCTCTCTCCTCCCACTTCCTGACTTCTTTGTCACCCTTCCCCAGACACTGGTGAATTTTTAACCCAGGTTCTCCTGACTTTTAAAAATGGCACCACTAGTCTGAAGCATTTAACCTCTGCAGGCCTGAGGCAGAAAGTGACAGAGCAGAGGTCAGTCATCAGCTATCACATGGTCACCACTCAGAGTTCTTGGCACAATCTTTAGGTTCATGGACCTTCTAGACTTTTTCTACAGCCTGTCCAGAGCTCCTGCTCCTCACATTTGAAGAGGCTTAGCCGTCTGTCATTAGGAATCCCACACTGCCCTTAGCATCTTATCCTTGATTGTACCCTATAATGTTTATTTTGATTTTGCAGAAAATCATGTCTTGTTTTGTCTTTAAGCGTATAACACATTGAAAGACAACACAAACATTGAAAGACAAGAGCCACATGTGGAGGAAAGTCCAACAGACGAGAGAAGAAATGCTTCACGACCACATCACGCTACCTGTCACATCCATCAGTATCCCGCCAGCCTCGGTGACAATGATGCCGGCTCCCGCCATGTCCCAGCAGTGAATACCCATTTCGTAATACGCGTCAGCAGCTCCGCTGGCCACAAGACACATATTGACAGCTGCTGTTCCGACGCCTCGGATCCTGACAAACAGCATTCGAAAACAAGATTGGAAAAGAATCCTTTCAAATAAGTATTCCTCCTTAATGTCAGTCCCTTTTAAGTGCTGACTGAGATAACCTGAACCCATCTAGAGGATGCCCATAAAAAAAGGTCACATCCAATTTTAGAATAAAATGAAAATACCTAAAATCTAATAGTCATGGTGCGCTATATGACAAAATTAATCCTCACTAAGTGATTTTATAAGATAAACATTAAAACAATGATATTTTCGGGGGGGAGGGAGCTAAAAAAACCCCTAAATTCTACTATCTCGGCATGTGTGTGTATATAATCACGTTTGTCAAAACCCAGTAAAAAGGACTATCTTTTGTATCACCAAGATTTGAGTTTGCTTCCTGATCAGCTGCTTAAAAACTGCAATTTGGGAAAAAAATTTATTCTTCAAATTGTAGCTTTTGTCATCACAATGGGGCTACCGCCCGCCTTGCTTCACTGTTGTAATGACTATAAATCATGTGCAGCACCCAGCAGAGTCCGTAGCATATACTGGGCTGGCCAAAAGCCTGCATGGTCGATCATAACGTGTCAGCTGTCTTTTCAAAAAGCCGCCCTTTCACATAACCATGACTTTTAAGCCTTGGCAACATTCTAGGCATCTTTTTTTAAAAAAGTAGTTAGGGGTGAGTCTCAATCATACCAGCCTGGAAAATGTCAATTTTCTGTTTTCTCTTTGTGCGCTTTTATTACTATAACGACCTCTGTAATGTTCGGGAGTCTGTAGACAGGAAATCCGGGTAGTGTTTTCATACCTCTCTCCTCCCACTTCCTGACTTCTTTGTCACCCTTCCCCAGACACTGGTGAATTTTTAACCCAGGTAGTAAAATAAAAGACATATATCTGATTTTCACCAATAAATGTATTGAACTGGATATTTTTAGTATGTTGGCTAGCTCCTGCGTGGTATAACATGGATTGTTCTCAATTAATGTCTCAATTTGACTGCTATCAACTTCAGCTGGTCTCTACCCAACCGTGGAACACTGTCCAGCTAGAAATCTCCAGCATGAAACTTCGCAAACCACTTCTGACCCGTTCGATCAGTCACAGCACCTTCTCCATACACTGCACAAATCCTTTTTTGCGTTTCAGTTGTGTTTTTACCTTTCTTGAAATAATAAAGCATAGTATGTTGAAAATGTTGTGTATCTTCTTCCATCTTCAATACTAAAATGGCTACCCAAAATTCACCGATTTTGATTTTTTTTTAAATGCAGGCTGATATGACAGCTGTCATAGTACAATCTAACAAAATTGCTTTGAATGAAGTTACAGACGACTAAGCACTACTAGAGCCAAGGCATGAAAAAACACAAACAAACTTTTTGGCCAACCCAATAAAAGGGCCTCAATAGAGAGGACGCTATGGTTCAGGTGAAAATTATTCCCTAAACCATGATACCTGAAAATATGACATAAGAAAACAGACACAGTATATTTCACCTAAGCCAAGTCCCCAAAACTTAAAGGAAATGGACCCATAATGATCTACTTTGCCTTGTAAATGTCTTTTCCTAATTATGAAACTATTAGACTGCTTCTACTTATTTTTTAAGGCATTCATTAAAAAATTATGACTCTCTTGATTTTTTTTGTTATAATTAATGCTTCTCAGTTTACATTAAAAAACTGGAGAATGAGCTGAATGTGGAAGTTAATAGAAAGAAATCAGTACATCTGTACTTCTCCTGGGTAATACTGTACCGGTTATACTTTTGAGAAAATCCCAGAAATGAAAGGTCACTGTTTCCGTTTTACTTCAGGCAGTGGAACAATGAAAGGTTACAGGCATGAAGCACTGGCAGCTCTTTCACGCTCGGCATAAGCATTCCACTGCCCACCGCCAAGTCCTGCCTCAGCTGGCACCCTGGCTCGGGCTTCTGGAACGTCCCTCTGGGCCTCCTCCAGGGAGGTTCCACAGCTACCCGACAACCACTGTCGCTTTCCTCCTCACTGCACAGATCACAGATTCACCGCCTGGAATTAGAGGCCCACTATACACTGATTGTACTGACTCTGAAGAGAGAAACTTAATATTGGAAAAAGAGAAACGGCCCAGAAGCCAGGTCCCAGCCGAATCTCCATCCAGCTGTGTGTTCCTGGGCCGTCACTTTACCTCCCCGAACTTTGGTCAACTCACTTACAAATGAGGCTGGATCATTAGATGTTTTTTGATCAGATCAAAGAGTCTTATAACTCAGTAGTGATATTTTTCAGAAAAAAACAGAATTGGTAGTAAATTCAAATCACAAAAATTTGTGGTTATTCAACAGCTTTATTATTTTTTTTCAAGCAAACGACTACAGTAAATGTCAGACAAATGCTATTTAATGTAGCCATTAACTATATTAAAGTTAATGACCTCCACCTCTAACTTTCTTGAAAATTTAAGGATAAATGTATATATAAGTGTTTACTATGGGTTTTTAATTTCTTTGCTTACAAAAGTTTCAAGCAAACTTATAGGACAACTCTGAGTCTGGAGAATAATAGTGTCTTTATGATAGTAAAAGCTTTACTACCTTCCCCCAGGTAAAAATAAATAAAATCCTGACCAGGTGGCTCAGTTGGTTGGAGCATCATCTGGTAAACTGAAAGGTCATGGGTTCAATTCCCATTCACACCTAGGTTGTGTGTTTCTCCTGAGTGGGGGTGCATAAGAGAGGCAACCAGTTGATGTTTCTCTCTCACATCTATGTTTCTCTCCCTCTCTATCTCCCTCCCTTCCCCTCTCTCTAAAACCAATAAGCATGTCCTTGGGTGAGGATAAAAAATAAAAATTATAATAAAAAAAATAAAAAAGGACAAATAAAACCCATAAGACCCATTCCTTCAGTGAGCCTAGGAATCAGAAAACACGAATTCTCAAACCGCTGCTGACAGAGGGAAAACAAGGAAGAGGATTCTAACAGAGCACTGCCAGCCTGTGGGCACAGAGAGCTGGGGACAGCAGACGGGAGCGGCAGATGCAGAGGGAATGCACAAACCAGCCCATGAGAGAGAAGGTGGGACCGTGGACACAGACCAGCATCTCGTACTTCACAGCCTGCCTACAGCAAAGAAGGGGCTGGGAAACACAGAGACTGACACGGCAGTGCAGGGATGCTGTGCTTCTCCAGGAGAGTCAGGGCAGACTGGAGAGGATATTCCCCCTATGTGTATATAGGGGAGACCAAAAAGACCACACCAAGCTCACAGAAACAGAGAATGGATGGGTGGTCACCAGAGGCAGGAGTGGAGGGTAGGTGAAATGGTAAAGGAAGTCAAAGGCACAAATTTCCAGTTATAAGATAAATAAATCCTGGGGATGCGATATACAGCATGGTGACTATAGTTAACAATATTATGCTACATACTTAAAAGTTGAGTAAATCTTAAAAAGTTCTTATCACAAGAAAAATATTTTGTAACTGTGTAATGATGGATGTTAACTAGACTTATTGGGGTGATTATTTTGCAATATATACAAATATCGAATTATTACATGGTACATCTGAAACTAATATACTGCTATATGTCAATTACACCTTGGTAAAAGAAGTGGTACCTCTTGGAAACAAAGAAGTGAAGAAAAAGTAGGAACTAAGAGAGAGAAATTAAGAAACTTGCATAAACGAAAAAGAAACAAGACAGGCCAACTGCTCCCCCCAACAGATATTCATAAAAGAAAAAGCAAGGCAGAATGGACAGAATGAGAAAACCTGAAAATCTGAAACCAGGAACTGGATCACATAATAAACAGAAATGTAAAACAGGAAGCCAAATATACATAAAACTACTACAAAACACTGGACATTGCTAATAAATGCTTTCGGGTTTTTGGCTGAGAAAGTCTCCCCGTGAAAAATCAACAATAAAACTGAAGAAAACTGAAACTGAAATCAACCAAATCTGAGTTAAATATCCCCAAACAAATAGGTGTGAATATGGGTGGGGAGGGGGCTATGTTAAATCAGAAATACAAAAACTAAACAGAGAAAGAAAAAGGAAAAAACCCCAGGAAGAAATAAAATGAGATTATTGAATTCAGCAAAGAATGTGGGGTGGAAAAGACTAAATGACATCAGGAATGAAGACTATATTTCAAGACAGGCCCTAATGAGAACTGGTTCAAGTAAAAACTTAAATAAAGGGCCATGAGGAAAAGAAAAAAAAAAAGTCAAAGGAGTCAGAGAGAAAGTGGCTAAAATGGAAGACACAGAAGAGATTGAACTTGCCTACTGGTGTCTCTGAAGCAGAAAATGAAAATAGGCTTGAACTAATATTTAAAACTATAATTCAAGAAAACTTGAAAAAAAAGACACGAATCTACGTGTTGAAGGAGAATACTATCTGAGGATGAGCAATTCCAAAATATATACTTGTAAAACAACCAGACATCAAAGATTGAAAGAAAAACAAATTCTCAGAGGTTCCATTAAATCATGAAATAATTTAAAAGCCAAGAAAATTAGACTGGCATCAGATTTCTCAAAAACAACATTCCAAGTGCCCTGACTGGTGTGGCTCAGTAGGTTGGGCACTGTCCCACAAACCGAAAGATCGCTAGTTCGGTTCTCAGTCAAGGGCACATGCCTCGGTTGCGGGCCAGGCCCCCCATTTGGAGTGTGCAAGAGGCAACCAATCGATGTTTTGCGCAACGATGTTTCTCTCCCTCTCTTTCTCCTTCCCGTCCCCTCTCTCTAAAAATAAATAAATGAAATCTTAAAAAAAAACATACAAAGTAAAGTTGGCTAAAGAGATAGGATGGCTAAATGGCTGGAGCCTGGATCTTGCCTTGGAGAAAGGAAAACGCTACAAAGGACATTATTAAATCCATTGACCAAAGTGAACTTGGATGGTAGATTAGAGAACAACTTTATAAACTCAGTAGTGCACTGCGCTTGTGGAAGAGAATATCCCCGCTCTTAACAAGTAACAAACTGAAGTACTTAGGGATTAAGAACTATGGTGTAAGTAATTTATCCTAAGATAGTTCAGGGAGGTAAAAGGTATGCATGTGTACACACACACACAGAGGGAATAGTAAAAGTACAAACAAATGGGGTAAAATATTATTAACAGGTGAATCTGGGCACGGGATATACTATTTTTTATATTATTTTATTTCTGTAAATTTTGTTAAATTTGAAATTATTTTCAAATTACATTAGAAAATTAGAATTATAGTACCGCTCCCATGTCAATTAATAAAAACTTTCACTTCTAAAAGAAAATTATTCCCTAATGTATTAAGTTATCTGGAACTCTTGAGGGGAATGAATAGAGCTTACCCATGAATAGGGATGCAAAGAAGCTTTTCCATGTTAGAAAGAATAGTTCTTACAGTCTCTGGTGTTCTGCACGAGCCCAGCTCCGTGACCAAGAGTGACTTGGTAATATCTAAAAGAAAATGTTTCCAATAATCACTACAGTTTAATGATAAGAATTGTGGTAAAAAAAAAAGAAATCGACAGTTGTAATTCAGAATAAAACAGAACAATCTTACCTCTCTTCCTTCTTGTATCAAATTTGTTTACTTCTAAGTCTTTAAATATTAAAATACTGACAAATTTATTATTTCTCAGTGTCATTTCATAAAAGAGTCAAATTTTTTACAACATCCCCAAAATACACAGAATATAACTAATTTGCCTGTATACAGAATACCTTCAGTGGGAAATTAGCAAATAACTTAAATATTTAAAACATGGAATTTAGGAATTAAATTCACTAAATAATTTACATATAAATTTGAAATAAAACAAGTTAGAAATGGAAGCTCTCTTATCTGCCCTCTGTTTACTGATTTCACAGATTATCAAAGCTTTCCATTCCCTCTTTGAGACTGTCTGAATTCATGACAACTCAACTCTTGGTCACAGGTAGCAGACCCCACACACCACCATCCCCCAGCTGAGGAGTATGCTCACAGCTTGTTCTGAACATGGTTATCATGGCTGAATTTCAAATAATCATCTGATTTTATTAAGTATCATGGAAAGCAAAAGAATAATTATGAAAAAGGGAAAGTTGTTTGTAGGACACAGTCCTTCAATTCTGAGATACATATTTTTTCACATGTTAACATCTTGAAAATCAGGATGGATACTCTAATCTTTGGGGTGTTACGGTTCAATGAAAAGGGAATGTGCCCTGACCAGTGCAGTTCAATGGGTTGGGCGTCATCCTGCAAACTGAAAGGCCACTGGCCTGATTCCTAGAGTCAAAGCACATGCCTGGGTTGTAGGCCAGGCCGCCAACGGCGTGTGAAAGGCAACCCATCAATGTTTCTCTTCCTCTCTTTCTCACCCCTCCCCCTCTCTAAAAAGAAATAAATAAAATCTTTTTTTAAAAAAAGGAAATAAAAATCTGTTCTCAAATTGTTTGAGGAGAAAAAATATACTAGTGTGGGAGGATTCTGAGTTTAGATTATTTTGAAAGTACCTTTTAAGTACCAGCTGTATTTAAAAGGATCTAATGTGCAAACTGAAAAATGATGGGTGGGCATGGTTTATGGAAGAAAGGTGATGACTCAAAACCTCATCAATCAACTATCGCACAGAAAGAAGACTTAAAATGTCCATCATCCCTGGCTGGTGTAGCTCAGTGGATTGAGCATGGGCTGCGAACCAAAGGGTTGCAGGTTTGATTCCCAGTCAGGGCACATGCCTGGGTTGTGGGCCAGGTCCCCAGTGGGGACCATGTGAAAGGCAACCACACATTGATGTTTCTCTCTCTCTTTCTCCCTCCATTCCCCTCTCTAAAAATAAAATTAAAAAAAGAAGTCTATCATCAAGCTCATACAAAAATGGACAAGCATTATTTTTAATTTTCCCAAATTTAACACATTTTCCCCTGATTTACTATCTAATAAGTAGTGTCGATGGCATCAGATCAGAGGGATTCTACAAAGAATTCGGGATGCAGTGGCTGAAACAATAGGCCGGAACTCCCTGTCCCCAACCCTTGGCACTGATGCTCTGAGGGTGGTTCGCTCAACTCCACCAGCTTCCAGTCTAACACTACCACCTTCAAACTCCAGCAGGGAAAAAAAAGGCAAAGAGAAAATAAACACAATTTATGAACCAGCTAACACTTGGAAAATCCCATAAGTTAACATTCAAAAACAACAAAATGTGGGCACATAATATCAATCACACCCAAAATGAGAGGACAAACCTACCTTCCTGCCGTGAAACCTGTAGTTTCTGACCGTTGCAGAAGGCACCTTTTCCCCTCCTGCCTGTGTACATCTTGTCCTCCACACAGCTGTAGACAACTCCAAATTCTATCTGCAGACGGAAAACCACTTTCCTTTACCAAACCTGGGTATTGTGCATCGTGAATCAATACTTATTCTAAGAAAGTAACGAGAAAACCTGGCATACTGACAAATAACGTTTTCAAATGGCTACATGGTAGGATACTTGAAACACTGATTTCTAGATCAGTCAGAGAAAAGAAGTCGCTGGACTTGAATCCCTGGCTCTCACCCATTTATAAGCCTAGGAGCACCCACTCGACCTCCTCCCTCTCGCTCAGATGAGGACAGAGCTCTCCTATTTTCCAGGGTGAATCCTTCCTCGCAAGTACGATTCCTACCCTCCCATACTTCCTGCAAAAGCCGCTTCCTGCTTGTACCTCCTCTCTGCAGTATCGATTCTGGTACCTTCTCAGCACTCTCCTACCTTACAAAATCTTCAAACTGTTATTTCTTTTCCCTTCACTGCCAAAGAGTAGTCCACACTCTGCATCGCCCATTCTCCTGTGATCCACTGCTATCTGGCTTCTGAAAGACAGCCAGTGATCACCAATGAGCTCTTATGGGCCAAGTACCTTCTCTGAAGAACTGGAGACTGCCACCATCACCAAGGCTTCTTCCGCATTTATTAATCCAGTAGCTCTGTGTCCCTGGCAGGGCCCTCTGTCCCCCTACCTCACTAACTAACCTATCTTGCTGTCAGTTGTTTTAGGACCTATTTACCTGCTTAACTCTTAAAAGTTGTGCACCTCTGGATTTTTCATGTTCTCACTGCCCTTTAGCTCTCTATATGTAGTCCTCTGGGTTGGTTCTTTCTGGCCCACAAATCAACTGCCACCTGGAAGTGCGGCTCATCAACTCCATCACCACAGGCCAGAACCTCGTCTTGTAAAACCTTAACCAAAGAGGTTACGCCTGGTCGCGCCTCACTCCTTCTCCACTCTCCTCCCTCAAATTTCATCTTGGAAATACTTCCAGACTCTGGTATTTCCTCAGCGACTCTCACTGCAGCATCTCAGCTCAGAATCACTGGCCTCTCCAACATAATCGTGATAAGGCTGGAAATACCTGTCACTCTGCACTTAAAAACCTCTACCGGTTTCCGCTGCCTAAAAACACAATCTCAATGTTGTGGTGTAGACAGACCACAATCTCACAATAGGTCCACCACCAACTTCTCTCACTGCCCTGTTCCTGCCACTTGAGGGCTTCGCTCCTGACAACCATCTCACCATTCCCGTACATACCCCGCTCTTCTCCAAGCTGTTCTTTGTGATTGAAATGCGCTCCCCTTCTTCTTTATTTGTCAAACCCAAACCACACAATGGAATTAATATGATCCCTCTGTAGGAAAATCTCCCCAAACTACTCATGGAGGACTGGTTCCACCCTCTCTGTGCTCGCAGGGTTTGTTTTTCCTAGTCCACCGCATGTGACCCTATCTGTCCACACATCTCACTGTTGCACTGGGAGCTCAATGGCAGGGACCACACACAGTGCCAGGCTGAGGATATGCTAAACACTCACTTAGCTCCTTTGCACATTCTCACTGATCACCACAACCCACAGCTAATTTCATTTGCACTAATTTATGTTTTCATTTTCAGAGACTTCTTGACTCTCTTCTGTACATGCTGATCAAATACATCACAAACTCCTTAAAGAGAAGTACGTAAGATGATGGTAAACATCATTCATGGTTTGGTCAATCAACTAGCCGAACAGCAAGGCAATGCAATAGCTACAAACTGTGTTCTATTGTGTTTACATACAGGAAGTGTTTGGGCTCCTGAACACTGAGCATCTTCCACGTGTGCCCTGGCCCCACCACTTCCTAGGCTTTCACTGACAACTACTCGAGTATTCCTAGCTCAGACCTCACCTCTGCCATTAACCCCCGTAGGTCAGGTGTCACCTCGTCACGCACCAGACTCTATCACGTATATAATAGTGATTACATACAGAAGTGCAGTTCAGTTACGTCTGTGTATTTCTTCCTTATAACTCTTGCTTCTCAACAAAACATTAACTTTTCTTCAGTGGAAAAAGTATCATCATAATTCTAATACTCCTATAACTTATTTCAGAATAATGCAGCTGTATAAATTGAATATAGAGACAAATCTAAACTATTATGGAGATATATTTACTTTTTCTCAGAAAATGACAGCAAGGCATTTTACCAACCATAAATTTAAACAGCATACCTTTTTATTGACGACAAAGCCAATTGAAACAGCAACAAAAGGAAATCTTTAAAAAAAACATACAAATTTACCAGAATGGGACTCATTTTCAATAAACATGTTTTTTCCATAATGCGATTGCTTACAAATTTTCCATCTCAAGCCTCATCTCTCCTCCCCCAGAACAGTGCGTATAGTACACCCCCTCTGTGTAAGTAAATGGTGGAGGTGGGGGAGTCGCACGTGCAGGTCACACACAGGAGACTTTGGCCTGCAGGAAGCATCTCTAAGAGGTGTCACAAGAACCCTGAAATGGTTCTCACCTTCAGAGATAGGTCCTGAAAAATGGGACCGAAGCGGGGGGCCCCTTCATACTGCATACCAGTTTATATTTTTTCAGTGTCAAATAGCACAAGTATAGTAACAATGTAAAAAAATTCCTTTTTCAAAACATAAAACATTTTAAAAGAGATTTTTAATTGCTTAAAAAGTCTCTTTTTTTGGTCATTTCTCCCCCAGCATGGACCTATAAACTTAGGCATGAATTATACAGAATAAATTGTTACTTTTCTCAACTCAAACACAGAACTTGGAGCTTTACATCTGAAAGGTAAACTGTTAGCCACAGGTACTACCACGGCTACATGACAGTTTGAAGACATAGTTTGTAATTTCTGACTCAGAAGAGAATCAAGATAGAGAAAACAGACAAAGTGGGTTAAGTATAGCTACTAAAAATAAAAATATTTAGAAATATTTAATAGTTTTCATTTTAACATACTACACATGTTGCATTATAATCTTTCCTGTTACAGTATCCCAGGAGCATCCTTCCACATTTACATCCCTCACATACAGAGTCTAGATCCTCACTTTAGAGACCTTATCAATTCAGTATTGATGAACATACAGGTACAGCTACCTGCCCACGTCAAATACAGCAGCTGTGTAATCCCAGCAAATGAGGCTGGCATTTCAACCCTCACGGCAACCCCAGCAGGCTCTCCTCTAGACACTTCCTGGGCACCAGCACTGTACTGTGTCCTTATAGAAACGCACGACTCGCTGAGTCTCCACAGTTCTATTAGGCAGGTACCATGAATATGGTCATTTTACAGATAACTAAAAAAAAACAACGGAGGCTTAGAAAGATGAAGAAACTTGCCCCAGGTCAAAAAGCCTATAGATGAGCACTCGGATTCAAGCCTAAGTCTTGCTGTTAAAACTCAAGATCCTTTTAAGCTTTTTCTCCTGGACTGAACCGCCCCTATCAATCCCATGAACTCTGTAATCGACCTCAAAGCCGCAATGGTGCTTGCTGGTATTTGTACCTGGCTCTCACAGTGCGAAAAGGAAGGTGGACAGGGCACGGCGCCTCACAAGCCCCGACAGCAATGTCCCAACACCACATCAGGTGAAAATTATCATAGCACCTTTTACTCTGTAATTACACATTTTTTAAAAGTATGCATGTTTGTGAATGGAGCACTCGAAAGGTCCATTCAGTTCATACACACACAGTAGTTACAACACATTAAAAATTTTAAAACGTACCTATGTACGAAGTTAGTTGTTCCATCAATAGGGTCAATGATCCACGTAGGGTTGTCAGTTAAGACACTTTTCTCCCCGGCAGCCACAGATTCCTCACCAATGAAACTAGAAGCAAGAGTGACTCTTTACACCACTGTCAATGAGTTTCAAGCTTAACATTTCCTTAGCTGCAGAGTCTACCAGAAAACATAACAAAGGTCTACGCACCACACTTTTCTGTCGCTGCTCCTTTTTCACTCAGAATGACGAGTGTGGGAAGGCTTTACCTCCGCCAGAGCAAAGTCATGGGAAAAGTAGAACTGACCACCCTACAATGTGATGCACAGGTGCAAGCGCACACACGCGTGAACAGAGTGCTGGTGGTGGTACATGAGAACAGGGAATGTGGTGGTTTTAAAAACATGCCCCTAGCCCTGGCTGGTGTAGCTCAGCGGATTGAGCGCGGGCCTGCCAGCCAGAGGATCGTGGTTCGATTCCCAGTCAGGGCGCATGCCTGGGTTGCGGCCGGTTCCTGGCAGGGGACGCACGGGAGGCAGCCATGCATTGATACTTCTCTCCCTTTCTCCTTCCCTTCCCATCTAAAGATAAATAAATAAAATCTTTAAAAAAAAAAAAACAAAACAAAAAAAACATGCCCCTAGCCCTGGCTAGCCTGCGAAATTGAGTGCCAGCCTGTGAACCAAATCGGTCAGGGCACATGCCTGCGTTGTGGGCGGCTGCCTGGCAGGGGTGCGCAAGAGGAACCACACGTTGATGTTTCTCTGTCTCTCCCGCCCTTCCCCTCTCTGAAAATAAATAAAATCTTTAAAGTAAGTGAATAAATAAAAACATGCCCCCAGTTCTCTCATCCTCTTCTTTTCCAGCAGTAGGGCTTAATGCTCTTGGCCTTGAGTGTGAACTTGAACTTCGTGACTCATTTCTAAGCAACAGAACAAAGCAGAAGTGCCAGTGTGCAACCCTGAAGCCTCGTTCACCAACTCGTTCACAAACTGGCTCTCTACTCTTTTCCCGCTCCCTTTCCCATTCACGCCCTGGGGGAGACTGGCCACCCCGTTCTGAGCTGCTCTGAGGAGAGGCCCACATGCTGAGGAACTGAGGGAAGCTGCCAGCACACCACCCAGGAGCAAGTGAACGCACCAACAATAATCACCTAAGGGGAGAGATCCTTCAGCCCCGGGGGAGGCCTGAGATGGCTGCAGCCCAGACCAACATTTTGCCTATAATTTCATGAGACCTTGTGGCTAAGCTACTCTCATACACCTGACCCTATAAAAACTGAGATAATAAACGTTTGTTTTCTAGAGCTGCTAAAGTTTAGGGTAATTTGCTATGCAGCAATAGATAACTCAAATAGAGAACATTAAAAAGGTCAACAGGGCAAATAGCCCACCAAATTACTGTATCTACCTGGTTTCCTAAAACACACTATGCAATAAACCTTAGGGGAATTCTGGAAATGGTGTTTGATTTCAATGTTTTCTTTCCTTTCCAACTTTTATTTTTTGTCTTTTTCCTTTATTCAATAATGATCTGTCCTAACAATCATTATTATGAGCTTTATCTCTTAGCCATACACCTGTTTATTGAGAGGGAGTATATTTATTTAGCTACAGCTTTCTTTTTTTATTTAGAGAAGGGAAAGGAGGGAGAGAGGGTGAGAAACATCAATGTGTGGTCGCCTCTCAAGTGCCCCCTACTGGGGACTGGCCCACAACACACACATGTGCCCTGACTGGGAATTGAACAGCGACTCTTTGGTTTGCAGTCCGGTGCTCAATCTACTGAGCCATACTACCCATGGCTATTTAGCTAGAGCTTTAAAATGACCAGGAAGGAGTAAAGAATGACAATGCTGAAGCTTTAAAGTGATGACAACACTTCTGCTCTACCTGGGCCTGTGAGAGAGCCCTGACTTTAGCAGTTTCTTTCAAATCCCCTAAAGTTACCATATAAAACAGTTTGCAATATAGAGAATAAAACTGAACTTCTAAATCATGCCTATGGCAGACATTTGTCACATCTGCTTCCCACCATCCAAACACTCTTCCTCCTATGAGGGATGGTCAGTATCCCCCCTTGGCTGCTCCCCAGCTGCTTGTGCTGGGAAAATAACCTGAGCTCAGCAAGCAGTGTTCCTAGCCAGCATCTGCAACTGTGAGCTAACAAGGCATCAGAACCAAGAGTGTGGTTACCAGTGGCCCGTGCAGCCATGGCTCCCGTGGAGTGTCTGGGTCCAAGATCTTCCTCCCTGGTTCCTGCTCTCAGGGCTACAGAGCCACCCCACAACCTTCAAAGACATTCCTTTTCAGGTTAAGTTAACTCGAGTCAATTTCTGTGTCAGAATCAAAATTTCTGTCTCATATACTGACTCTAACAGGTGTCCTTTTTATCATTTGAACTTGAAGTAAGAAATACCTGTGTGATGGGTACTTTTCCTTTATGAGAGAGATAAGCATTTTTTCAACTTTTTGGTCAGTCACGGTTACCAAGTCAGCTGGAGAACTTTTAATCATAACGTTCACTTCATTTTTTAGAGCTTCACGAACCACCTAAAAAGAGGTTATTTGGTAAAATAGAAAAAGCATAAGTAATTTTAAATCAAACTAAAAAGTGAGATAGAGAAATGGTGTAAACCATTCAGTCTGTCTTAAACAATATTCTTAAAAATTTCTTGGTACATTATTAAGCAAAATACTTAGTACAAGTTTTATAAAGTAAGCCTTTAGTGGCTATGATGTTCTATGTACAAAAGCATAGAATCTTACATCCCACTTTAGATTGTCATAACAAAAAGTTAAAGGCATAAAAGTGGAGTGTTCACTCCATTTACAGTGTTTCATAAAATGAAAAGCAACACAGGCGTGTTTTACTTGTCACAGTGGCGCCAGGCTGCCCACCACTGCTGCGGGGGGCGACCCGATGGCAGTTCATACCTCTCCAGCTCGTCTTGCTAGAGTTACTGCGTACTCCATGCACTCCTGCCAGGGATCAGCCATCTTCAAAACAGATTTAACACATATCAGAACACAGCAGCGACAAATCTCTAAAAGTCTTAATCACAGAAAAGTTAGTCCACAAAAACATCTCAATTAGCAAAATACTTTCATTTGGGATTCTCACCCCTTTCCTGATTCTAGAGTTCATTTTTTTTTCAAGATTCACTGGTAGGTCCAGTAAAAAAACATTTCTACCTAAGTCACTTCCATTGTATAAGCATTTTTCATAACAAAAAAAAATACTCTACGAAGTGTCTCCCAAAGTGCCCAAATAATATCACATTTAAAACAACATTGACTTGGGGAATGACAAAGAAAGGATCCTGAAATATTTTCAAGGACAGGGACACCTAAAGTGTTTCAGAACAAGTCTCCCCTAAATGTGTCACTTTGGCGTGTAGAATATTTTGAGCTGAAGGCAATGAAGACCCAGAAGGCCCAGGAGGAGCATTTCCTGCCCCACTCCTGCCAGTTTTGTTTCTGTTTGAGAAGCATAAGCTCAGAGTCTGATTTTTTCCTTTGGTACAGGTTTGCTGGGCGGATTTCTCAAGCCAACTGCATACAGGATAATATGTCTTTATAAGCCAAATACAGCAATGACACTTCAAACAGATGACAGATTACTTTCCCTAGTGATCCTGGCCAGAGGAGATAAGGGGAACAAAATCCAAATTTTATCAGAAGTGTACCTTCTTATACCAGAAGGAGGAGGTACTCGGCAGAACTGGAAAGAAAATTTCAGGACTAAAAATAATAATAATAATAATAAAGCAAAAATGAAACTTCTTTCCCTGTTTCAGAGAAAAAAACCCAAAACATTTTGGTGTGCTGAGCTGTCCAGCTTTCCACTGGCTAAAATAATTCACCACTGGTGGGACCACGCTCTGAAGCCTGTACCTAGGTCCATGAAGCTTCTGAAGTTGTCAGACTCAGAAATGTGGCATCATTTATAAAGCTACCCAAATTATGTCTCCTTTATAACTGAATATGGCTGACAGAGCTTCACTTTGACTTGTCAGGAGTCCCCGTCCCAGGTGCTCACCAGATAGGAAAAAGCAAATGGCAGACACACTGAGCTGCTTCTGCTAGCTGCTTTTTCTTCCTGAAATAAATATTTCAAAACTTTACAAAGGAAGCCACTTTTTTGAGTTACATAAGTAACTCCTTAGGGCACTTCAAAAGCTGCTTCCAAA
>PVKM010030892.1:0-17065 GCA_004027735.1 Carollia perspicillata | reverse complement strand
GGCGGATGCGGCGCTGCACCTCGTGGAACAGGTAGCGCAGCTGCATGAAGATGACCAGGCTGGCCATGGACAGCCAGATGTTGCCGAATAACTGAGCGAGGGGAGGAGAGCGGAAGGCGCGATGAGAGCCACCGGGAGCCCACTGGTGGGGGAGGGGCGAGGTGCGAGCCCGCTGTGGGGGAGGGGCGAGGAGCGTGGCAGAAGCTCCTCACCGGCCGGGGAGCTGACCCGGGGCCCCGCCCCCGCCGCACCGCCTGGTTGCCCCACCACCAGGGGTCGCTCCCGGGGCTCCAGCCAGAAATGTAAAAGCTTTGTGCAGGGAGATGTACACCCACAGAATTACAAAACGGAGAACCAGGAAATCAGCAAACTGCCCCGTAGGGGAATACTGAGGTTGTGAACCCCGCGTGTCGTATGGTACAGCTACTAACTATACTCACTATCCTGCATATTCCTATTACACTGTACACCTAACATTTCTGAAGATCAGTTATAAGGGGAAAGAATACTTAAGTGAAAACAGCAGGCTAAAACTACCTTAAGAAAACTAGCATGTGACTAAAGAGTTATGTAAAGGTAGGCTCTCGCACACAACTGCATGCAACCGCAATGCCCCACTATTGGGGTTGGTGAATTAAATCATCACATGTCCACATGACAGACGTTTTGTCTCGACGGTATTAAAAGAGTTTAGAAGAACAGTTACTAGCATAGGCAAATGTTCTTAATACATTAGCTAAAAAAGCTATACATGGTTTTTTCAAAGCATGTTTTCAAAGTTGCTTTCAAAGGTACTTAGAAATGTGCCGTGCCTAAACCAACTCTTAAATACTACTTCGATAGGCTTATAGTTTAAACCAAGTGCCCACCAAGGACGCTGATTCTCACCATTATGAGATGGCAGAGCACTCACCAATGAAGGTGGCACTCACCGGTGCAATCTCTTGCACACCGAGGTAAAGTGTACACAGTGAAGTGGGAGGAATTAAGAATAAGGACATTGTTTTTAATTCCAGAGACGGGAAACTTAGGAACCCTCGGAGTAGCTTCCTCTGCCAGAATTCCCTTCACCATCTGTACAGTAACGGCTAGGTAACAGAAGCCACGGAAACTACGGGGAGAGGAATCCCCTTCCCTTGATGCCAAAAGAATCAGCTGCTGACTCAGCCAGCAGATCGACTAAGTCCCCTAGGGGCTTCGGCGAACTCCGGAGCCGAACTGGCTCTAGACACCGCCTCGCAGCCCGCGGCAAGAGGAGGAGTGGGCACAGCTGTTCGTCTGCGGGCTCTTAAAGCGGCTCCTCCCCCGACGTTCCACCGTCAAGGCGCTACCCGGGGTGGCTCCAGCTCCCCTGGGGAGGCTCACCAGCATGTGGACGTGGTGCACGAGGTCCAGGGACAGCAGCGTGAGCTCCATGACGAAGTCCGTGTAGTAGACGCACGTCCCCTTCCCTTCCCACGTGCCTTCGTGACTGAGGTCCCACAGGTGGATGACGTAGCTGCAACGAATCGAGAAAAATCGTCTTCGTGGGTTTCGTTACAGTTGAATTTGGTTTAAGCGCGGTATGGGGTAGTCACGCGTTCATGTGTCTTACACTTGTTATACCGTCAGCTCGACCGTACACACAGACCTCAGTCGCCTCCCTCCCGATCTCTACTCACCGTAAAATCACATGCGCAGTCCTCACGGTGACGAGAAGAGACTGTAAAACAGATGACATATTTTTTTCTTTTTAGTAAAATTTAGGACTCCTCGGGCCAAACTGACTTTGCGTAAGGTCAAACATCTCTCAGTTCAAGTTAAGAGCAGCCTGTCCAAGGGGGGCACTGGGTGACGGTGGTCAGGAGGAACAAACTTCCAGGTAGAAGTTACGTTAGCACGGGGGACACCGTGTCCACCGTGATGACGACAGTTGACACTGCTGTGTGGTATGTTTGCAAGTTGCAAAGAGAACAGCCCCTAAAAGTTCTCATCACGAGGTAAAAAACCTTTTGTATGGCTGGAGAGGATGGGCACTAACGAAACTCATCACGGTCGTCATTCCACAGGACACGGAAGCCGAGAAGTCCCTCGGCTCTGCCTTTCACCTTGAACTCATGTACTGCCGTGCGGCAACGCCGCCTCGGCAAAACCGACCACTCCACTAGATTCCGCTTCAGGTTCCCACGGACCGCGTGCAGGACCCAGCGGCCCGACTCCCACTGAGCCCCTCTCTGCTGACAGGCGACAATCACGCACGCCTGCCCCTCTCCTGAGGGCGCCTTCCAGTCATGTGGCGGCCACTCCCACTTCACACGGCGCCAAGGGGCCACCACTGACTCCCTAGGACGGTGTTTTGCGGCACACGGTGCAGCAGTACGGGCACCGCTGGCCTAGACAGGGGCTGAGCTCCACACAGCGCTGGGCGCGCGCCCTTGGCCCACACGGGAGAGAGGAGAACCAAGGAAATCAGAAACGAAATCAGCCCCCCGTGGCGTTTTGTATTATCGAGATTAATAGCGAGAACATTTTCCTCTTAACTTACCAGGACGGAACTGTTACAATTAGTTATGTTTGAGATTAGGAAACTTTCCGTTATAAATGGAAAATACCTTACCACGCGTAGAAGAGAAACACCACACATATAAAAACATAATTAAGCTCAAAATAGCAAATCTATAACACGATAAACTATCTTAAAAGAATAAATAGTAACAAGCTAACATAAAAATATGTACTATATAGTATGACCCAGTAGACCTAATTTACATGTCTTTATTTTTAGGTGTACCTTGTTCAAAGTTTGGCCTAATATTAAAAAGTAGATAACCAAAAAAGAAAAACATGGTACTATTCAAATGATGGTTTAGAATAAAACATATCTAAAATAAACTAATCAACACTAGTCAGTGTAAATGAAGTTTTAGACAGATGTTTTTTAAGAGGAAATACAGTTGCATACTTTTCACATACAGAAAGTATTCGACAAAAGTTGCAAATGTTTTTATCAAGTACTTAAACGTTCCTTTTCTAATTTTACTTACACTACTATATTGTACTCTGAAATGAATGCTATTAATCAACATAAAGTTTAATCCTATTCTAACAAATTCCCAGTTAGTTCAAACTTAGTGTTTTGGATATTAGCTAATCAGCTTTAATATATTTACTAATATCTTGAACTCATATATCTTTTCACTAATAATACCACTTACGGGCAAGATAAAAAGTATTCTGTCTTTGGCCTTAGTAAAACAGTAAAGTCGCTGCATGTAAGAACACACAGAAAATTTTGACTTCTACTGAATAGAAATTGGTGTTTTCAGAAAGGTTTAAAAAGTAAATTTTAAAACAGACATGAATATCAAATTACTCTTTGAAAATAATGAACAAGGTTTACGTTTTCTGTTATCCTCTGGAACCCTAACTCAAGCCCCATCTGGAAGGCACCACCGAGCACTGCTTGGCGCCAGCACCACCCCCTGCGAGGCGCCTACGGGAACACCGTCCACCCTGGGAGCCGCCGGACTTGGGCTGTGCCGCCAGCCGGTCCGGCACCGCGAGCAACTCACTTCACCCTCCTATGCCTGTTCCCCACCCCCCGTTCACGAACAGGAGTAATAAAACGAGTAAACACGTGTAAAAGCGGGTCGACACGGGTATTTAGAACAATTCCTAGTGTTTAGTAGCAGCACTCAAATGATGGCAACAGTAACCACTTTTAATCAGGCTGTAGCAAGAATGACGTGAAACCACACGCGTGGAAGCCTTCAGCACCAGGACCCGACACAGAACAGAACTCACGAAGTGCTTGTTAAAATGAAAGACCGAACACCCATCAGCCACTCCACGGGAGGAAACAACCGGTCGGCACTCCTCTCACGTCCTTGAAAAGACTCAGACTCGAAGCCAGAGCAGAAGCCCGTGACGCCTCTTACCTCGGCCGCCATGAAGGCCAGCGTGTGCATCCCGTGGGAGTAGCCCGTGACGCAGCGGGCCACCGCCAGCCCACAGCAGGACAGCAGCATCGCGACCAGCAGGGACAGGACTCGGCAGTGGCTGCTCATCGGGGTGGTGGGAGAGAAAGAGAGCTGCAACGCACAAAACGGGGGAGGGACGCTCAGCCTGCGTCCCGGCAGTGGTGAACTTCAGTGAGAAACCCAAGGGTGACCTTGGTGGCTTTGCTCGGGGGTCTGTTTACCAAATGCAAGGCACGGAGAAGCATCCCATTACCAGATGGCCAAAATTCTCCACCCAGCCTAAACGAGAGTATGAGCTGACACATAGGATCTTCAGCACTGAATCTACAGACTACAACAATAGACATTGTGTTTTCATCTCAAATTCTCAAGGATCCTCCCACCACCCGGATTATTAGCCTCCAGCAGCCATTTTCCAGAGGCCTGTCATTCCTCTAACCTTCAACGGGACTCGGGACAGCGCCACAGCCTGCTGGCTCTTTCTTGATCGTGCTCTAGCCCTCGTCCCCCAAGTCCACTTGGAGGACGTGCCTAGTCTGCTAGGGCTCGGACCACTGAAATCTGACCCAGGCACAGATCTGCCACCGTTAGGATGCTGTGTTCATAGCGTGCAAGGAGAGGCAGCGGCTCGGAAAAGAAGACCGGGCGCTACAGCGCCTGAGCGGGAAGGTGTCGACCGGACAGCAAACCAGGCAGAGAGGTCACGAGCGCCTGCTCCTGACCCTGAACGGGGATTCAACTGCGAGAGAGCCATAGAGACTCTGGGGCTGAAATGAACTCACGCAGAGGTCGAGAGGCCCTGGCCCATGATGACTGGGTAAAGAAGGGATGAACAGGGCCCTGGGGTGGGTGCAGCTGCAGGGCAGAACCGCAGGTTCGCCCAGGGTTCCACGGAATGAGTTCGGGGGCACTCAGGAGTGAGGGTGCACCCGCACAGCTCCGATCTGAAGCCAAGAGGCAGGTCTTGTGCCCAGACGGAAAAGGATTCCCTTCTCCTGGGACCAAGGAAACCAGAGAGCTAATTCGGTCCTTGCCCGGGGTGGAAACAGTGCAAACTAATCAGGAAGAAGAGCTTCCAAAACCAGAGTGAGAGGAGAGGGAATGGAAGGAGATTCGAAGAAAAATATCTGGAAGAGACCAGCTTTTACACCGCTTACGTATCACATATGCTTGCACTGCGACCAAAACCGTCTGTGCCGGGGAGCTGGCCCCGGGGGCTGGGACGGAACGGAGGCTGGGTAGGGAGGAGACCTCCCCAGGAGGCTCCGGCTCTGCGCATTCCCTGGATGCTGCAGGAAGTGCCTCCCCACCGGCAGCGGGGACCCGATGCAGGGGGCTCCCTCTCCGGAGCTCCCCCGGCACGCGTGTGGCGGCCCCCTCGCACCGCAGAACGCGGATCTGGCCAGCGCGGGACGCGGCGGGTGCAGAGCGGGGCTCGGACTCACGTATTCGAAGCGGTCCTTGCAGAGCTGCACCATCAGGTGCAGGAACACCAGCCCGGCGAACCACAGGCACCACATGACCACCTCCTCCACCGTCTGCACGTTCAGCACGCCGAAGATGAAAATGAACTTGTAGAAAATAAAATTCCAGAACTTGTCTTTGAGGTGCTAAAAAGAGAGATGGTTGCGAAGGTCAGTACCGCCACACCTAACACGTCTAAGAGACGTTAACGAAACAGCAAAAGCTGCGTTCTGCAGCCCTGGCTAGGGTGGCTCAGTGGATTGAGCGCGGGCCTGCGAACCAAACAACCACGGTTCGATTCCCGGTCAGGGCACATGCCTGGGTTGCGGGCCAGTTCCCAGCAGGGGACGCATGAGAAGCAACCATACATTGATGTTTCTCTCCCTCTCCTTCCTTTCCCCTCTAAAGATAAATAAATAAAATCTTTAAAAAAGGAAAAAAAAGCTGCGTTCTGCGGAGAACACGTTTGGTACTCAGCTCTAACACGCGTCCCCAAGGAAAGCGAAGGAAAAACTAAGCCCTCCGAAGAACAGAGGTGAGACACCCAGAAAGGAATCTGCAGGCTTTGGGTCGTCATCCTAAGTCACTACAGGGATGTTAGCCTTCAAAAGGGGGGTGACAGTCGCCTAGCACCTTATGAGTTAAATAATACATACACTTCCAGCACAAAATAAAAAAGAATGGTGAGGGCTACAAGTGTCGCTTTTACGTCTGCTCTCTGGATTTTAAAACAAATAGGAGAGATTAGACTTCTTAAAACATCCTTCAGATTAAAAAGTAATATACAGTCGTTGGGCAGCCCAGCATCAGTGAAAGTACCAAAACACGTACAACAAAAATGATGCCCTGACGTCCTAGGCAGTTTTCTTATCTTCTGCCCGCGGGCAGCACATCGTCTGTGCCCTGCTTTATTTCACTCATCACATTGCAAGAACCTCTCCAAGGTCAGTGAGTAATATTCTCTGAAAACGTGTCATTTTCGTGGTTACAGGTGGACCCTGAAACTGTGTTTAATTTTTCACCATTCGGAAAATGCTGCAACGCACGAATCTCTGTATGAGTTTCCATTTCTCCAGCATCGCCGAGCTGCCCACCCGCCTTCCAAAGAAGTGGTGTCCGTGTCTGCTGCCGCGACCAGCGTCTCTCTGCCTCCCTACCCTACCCTGCACCGAGGGCTTCCAGTTCTAAAGACTCCACCACACTGAAAAGGCACAATGCGGGGCGTCTAGCCAACACGCTCAAGCCATCTATGGCCATGGTGGGACAAAACATGACTTCTAATTCGCTGTGTGACTTTACATCCCCGTGCTTGGAGTCCCCACCTATAAAACGGGTCTTTCAACAGCGGCTTATACCTCGCGGAATCGTTGGGGGAACTCAAAAAGTCAACACACGGACCAGGCGTAGGCAAGTGCCCTAACAGGCATTAAATGCTTTAAAAAATGCCCGATTCTGAACCTCGCTTCACAGTTTATTTCATATTTGCCCCATTTTAGGTAATCAATGTCTTTGCCTCGAGCACTCACAGAGCAAACCCGTGTTGGTGCTACTGAGGCCCCAACTCAGAGCGGTGCTGGGTAAGTGCTACCAGGCAGCAAACAGCATGAGAACCACTCCCTACACTGAAACGGCCAAATGCAGCGCTGAGCAACAATGTGCCGTTAGGAGTCCCTCCCGGACTCATAAAAACCTCTGGAGCACTCCCAGGCTGGTGTCTGTAAATTTCCAACCGATACTTAACATTTCAGAAAAAGAGGTCCGTATCTGAGGCCCACCCGGGCCAGCGCAATCCATCAGCCAATTAGATGGCTTGCCTGGCCCGACCAAGTTCTGGCCCGCAAGTCAAAAGTCCCTGATGAAGAAAGAAGCCTCTACATCCGACAGACCCCAGCAGGGCGACTCCGGGGTGGCTATTTCGGAAAAGGCGATGGTGCCCGTGAAAAGCCTCTGGGAGAACAGTTCTGCTCCTAACGGCACCTGAGCTCAGACACCAAAAGCAACTGCCCTCAGCTCTGCACCAGACCCGGCTGATCCGACGATGGCCCAGTCGGGCTGAGAGGGCGAGTAAGGGTGACACCACTGCTACACTTCTGATGGAGGAGGTTCCTGCGTCTTAGCACTGAGATGAGAGAAAGTGAAATGTAGTTTTGTGTAGAAGTTGTTAGTTTAGAGGCCCGTTTAGATTCTTATTTGAACACACACCACCCTACACGCTATTCCCTAAATCTTTGGGGAACGGCCAATCTGCGCGGGGTCTCGTGACACAGCTCTTGGCTGAGAGTACGTCCCGCTCACCCCTGCCTTCTGGGAACCGCGTTCAGTCGGACCATCTCACCTGAAAACAGAAGAAATCGCCGAGTTTCCTGCTTGAAGAATAACCCTAATTTGCTTTTCCAAAGGGGAAAAATTAAAACCTCTCAGTGAAGTCCTTCGGAATAGAATCCATTTTCTAAACAGTGATATTCCTGATCGTTCAAACTGAAATCTGTGCTTCTTTAAAAACTATGTTCACACACGTCACAGGGAAAACAGCTGTGAAGAGCAATACCGGGGAGACGGGGACACCCCAGATACAGACTGTGGATTACGTAAGACATTGCATTGATGCCAAGTTTCCTGACTTTGACCTTTGTGCTGTGGTGATGCAAGAAAATGTCCTTGCTCTTAGGAAATATATACAGAATAGAATCTTTTTTTAAAAAAGAGGAAACACATAATGAAGTATTTGGAGGTACAAGGCTGTGATGTCCACTGTTACTCTCCAACAGATCAGAAAAAAATAAGTACATATAAAACAACAGGCAAACGTTAAATGAGATAAAATGTTAACTATGAATCAATTCCTTCGTGGTAGTCACGCAACTTTTCTGCAAATTTGAAATTGCATCAACTGTGAAGTTAAAAAAAAAAAAATCCTACCGGCGAGACCCCGCCCCCGCGGCCTGGACTCACCTGCCTCTCGCTCACGCGCAGAGGGCCGAACACCACGCACTGGACCAGCTTGGCCACCAGCATCAAAACGCAGCAGGCGGTGTTGACGAGGACCTGCACACAGACGAAGGGAGACAGAGTGTATTTCCTCCCGTCGAAAATGAAAGCGGCCCCACGACTTTGTATGAGGCCCTCGGCCATCGTTTCTAATGATCGCGCCTTTCCAGTTCTCTGCCGGCACGGGAAAGGGAATATTCAAACGTCCCCTTTCCTAAGCGCGCACTTTCACCAGGCGGCGTGGGGAGGGACCAGGTGAGGGGGAGGGAGGTGCCCCCCGTGCGGAACCCATAGCCGGCCGCGTCCCCTTTATTGTTACCGAACTGCGTGCAAACCTGCACTGTGTGTAAAAATGCACGTGCCTCGTAAGCCGTAGCTATCTCCTGGGTGCACCGTTTCCTACATTAGGGTTTTGACAGTCGCAAAGAAAAGTCTTCCAGAAAAGGAAGCTGTTTTGTTGTCATGAACAGGACAATCCAGCATGCAAACATCCTGCCCTGCCCTGTCAAACCGAGAACGCGAAGAACTGAGACCAAAATATACATGTGTATTTACAATGCATTGTAATGGCACAATCAGCCAGCCAAAAGGTACTCTCTGCTTGGTGTCGGCCTTGAAGTAAAGGTTCTGGGACATCAGAGGAGATTGGAATCGAGAAACCAGAGAGAAGGAAGAAGAAAACTGGCCCGAGGGGCTGAGAACGGAAAGGCACCCATGAGACACCCACGCAGAACCGAGGCCTCCTTCAACGGGAGCGGGGGCGCCTCGCTGTTTTTTACCGTAATGAGAGACGGGCTGCCTCACGCCGAAACAAATCTAATGCTGCCAATGAAAGAGTGGGCTGGCCCTGACCACAAGGCTGGTGTGTGCGGCACAACACATTACTGAGGCTCAAATGACTTTGACTTTTACAACATTGCACAACACGAAAAAGCCAAAGGCCCTTGACAAAGACAGGAGAGAGGACTTGCAGCGGAGCGAATGCAAACAAACTCCAATTCAGTGTCAAGGCTGTTTCTGTCTCTGCTTCACTGAGTTGACTTGAAGTTGGTCATGGTCCTCTTCCCAGGTCCTTTTTCCCTCTACTTTGAAAAGAAGCAAGTAAGTTTCTTTAAAGAAAAAAGAAAAAAACGGAGGCGAAAGAAGAGCTAGAAGAGAACAATATGAGGAAGTGAGCTAAGATCTCTTCAGGCTTCCCTCAGTATGTCATACCGCCCGCCCTCTACAGAACAGCCCCGACTCATTAAAAAGAGATTAAATCATGTTTACCTCTAGCCTGTCTGCCGAATGGGGCAAGGAAGTATGTGACATATTTTTAAAGAACCGAAACAAAAATAGTTCTGCTGAAAAAGAGAAACTGTTCTGGTAATTATATCCAAATAACCAGGGACAAAATCCCAAATTAGTTATCAGAAGCATCCTGGATCCCTAACTTAGGGCTCCCAGCGGAACACCCCACGCAACACATCCAACAAATGGCTTAGAATCCTCATCTTTAAGGAGCTGATGTCAAAAAGGCTCATCTCCTGTGCTTCTAACCAGTCAATGGGAACCTCGTCCTGTTAATTAAGAAAATCAGCCCTAAGACAAAAACCACAACCACAGCCCCTCAGGGCACATCCCCCAGCTGAACAGGGTTTTGAAAACCATCCAAACACACCCCAACCTAACTGAAAAAGAATTCTTCCTGTTTTTGCACATAGGCATATGAAATAAAGAAATAAACGCACCCATTGAGCACCTGCACTCGGAGAGCTATTAGATCATAAGACACGGAACTTAGTAAACACCTAGCTGAACAAGCAGGCTGCTGTCGGAGCAAAGAAGGAACAAAATGGAATTTAGGGTCGCTTAATAACTCCTCTATCCCAAACAGCACTCCCGGACATCTCGGACTACAAAACAGAAACTAAAGCATCACTGGCTGTTTCTCGGTTGAACTTTTTAAAAGTTTTTCTGAATTCAAAAATAAGGTGTAAAAATTTTGTATCTTTGATTTACAAAAAAAAAAAAAAAAAGCCCCAAACAAAAGGCCCTCATAAATCCTATCAACCACATGTAACCATTTCTACTTTAATTTAAATAAAGGGGTTAAATATTAGCCAGGGTAAGGAGTGTGGACCCTGAGAAAGAAGACACCTACTAAGAAGGGCTGCGGGCGGCTAGCTGAGCCCAGATGTAGGAGAGCTAGGCAGCCATTCCTGCACAGGGGCCTCTCACCCCAAGAGGCACGTCAGGGAGAAGCCTGCCTAAGCTGCTTGCCTGCACCAACTTCCTGCCCCAGAGGGCAGGAAGGACGTCTAGAATTGTGTTTCACCCCACAGGGCTGAGGCATTCCCCCTCTAATCTGAGCTGCTAAGCTATACCCCCACCAGCATCTTTACCAATCAATCACAGCAGCTCCATTCCAACCAATCAGGACAGTGCCTTCTGGGCCAATCAGACTGTGAAGATTTGGAGTCCTCATTGGCATGAGGACAGAAAGGCAGCTCCCATCCAGCTCAGGGAGCTTGCTTTCTCCTTCCACTAAAGAGAGATGCTGTGCTTCCCTGCCTGGGGCTGGAAAACTCAAGACGTCTCACCAGAACACAGTGGAGCAGGCCCAGTGGCGGAACCGGAGCAGGTAGAGCAGACCAGGATGGAGTAGAACTGTGTACTCGGAGAAGGGCCTTGCCCCCGGGGCCACCTTGCCCAGGGCCACCTCCCAGCGGTGCTGCCCCGCAGCCAGGCCGCTCCATAACTGAGTGTAACACTGTGTAACACTCCACAGCTGTGCTGTCTCCCGGCCCTGCTGTACCGCAATTGAGCTCTCTGCACTGAATAAAGTTTCCTTCTTCACTGCACCTCAACTTGGCATTGAACTGGTGCTAACTACCATGGGTTGACCACAGGGGGAAAAAAGGCCTGAAAAGGTATACCGATATTAGAAAGGGAAGTTATGTAAAAAGAAAGAACCATGTGCGAACTTTATAGAAAAGCTAATACTGCACAAGACTCAAAGCAACTAAAAATTATTTTAAGACTATGATATAGTGTTTAAAAAAAAAAAAAAAACCTTGCCCTGGCTGGTGTAGCACAGTGTATTGAGCCCAGGCCTATGAACCAAGGGGTTGCTGGTTCAATTCCCCGTCCAGGGCACATCTGGGTTGCAGGCCAGGTCCCCAGTAGTGGGTATGTGAGCTACAACCACCCACCGATGTTTCTGTCCCTCTCTTTCTCCTTCCTTTCCCCTCTCTCTAAAAGTAAATAAATAAATAAAATCTTTTAAAAAATGAAAATTTTTAAAAAACCTTAATAATTATTTATTCTATGCCTATTTATAGAAAAAATGTCTTAATTGCACAAATATTGTGTCATTGCAATGAGGACCCAATAAATTCTCAACTTTAAAACTGAGAAAGGCTTGGAAAATTACAAATATGGAAAGAAACATCATTTTTGCATTCTTCATTTAAAAGAAAATCTCAAGTTGGATGCCATTAGGGCACCGGTGATCTTCTTCCAGAAAAACAACACTTTGGCCCAGATGCAGATCCCTAGAACCAGGACAAACCTTCCTACCTTGGACGACCACAAGGAGGCCGCTCCCAGCAGGCCGGGTCTGCACCAGCCCCGTACCCACGCGGGGCGCACACGGCACAGGCACCTACCTCACTTCCTCGGGTCCACGCGGCTGACTGACTGCTCCCTATGGCCAGATTCCACTCTTTAATGTAAGTGGGTGTGCGTATAAGGGTGCACGGGAGCAATGTTTGTAATAGCAGGAAAATGGAAAACAGATGCCCTTTTTTCTGCTAATAAAGCAGAAGGGGGAGACAAATTCAATAATGGAACACAATGGAACACCAGGAAACTAACCCAGCAGCTCCATATTCGCTAGTATTGTATGGAACCTTCAAAATAACTTGTTCACTTAAAAAAGAAAAGCATGGAAATGTGATTACTGTGCTACTTCTTGTGCAAAAGGACTATGTACACATACACATTTGTGTGACATGTGAACTGTCCCAGCACCTGGCCAGCCTTGGCCTTCAACTTAACATCGGCGCTGATTACAAGGGTACAGTGCGGCCCCTTCTAGTAGAGGGAGGCGGGGCGCAGGGAGGAGGGGACACACACTCTTCACTGTGTGTCGCTTCTGTGCTTTCCAACTTTTGCACTATTTGTTATTTTTTTTTCAAGTTTAGATTCTATTAACTCATCTGACCAGTTCTGAAATGCCACATGATTTTTCTCATTATATGATAGGAGACCGATGAGTAACAAACCGAAACGAGGTGGCCTAAGTCACAGGTTAATGTTGTAACACAGGGTATTTCTAGTCTCTAAGAAAACTTTCTCAGATCTATAACACTGTAAAAAAAAAAAAAACACCTTTCCATAATACATTTTTTAAAACCTCACCAAGTGCCATTAATTTTTATTAGTCTGCACAAAGGAAAAACAAGCCCCCGTGCAGCACGGAACAGAACAGGCCAGCCTGTACTGACTCAAGGAACCCGGGCAGCGTCAGGCGCCCGGGCCTTCCTCTGAGGCCCCTAGAGAAAACCCCCCTCCCAGGATGGTTCTACAGTTCGACCTGGGAAAACAGAAGCCAAACGACAAGACAGGTGGGCCCGCGAGAAGAAGAGAAGAGGTTTGGTAACAAACGGCTCGGCCACCACGGTGATCAATGTGTGACCCTGCAGGTAGTTTCAATCCTGCAACACGCAGGCCAGCAAGGGGCAGCATTTATGAGCTGGGGGTGAAGTGTGGCTGAACTACCAGAACCGTGGCGAGGACGTGACGCAGAGGCTAGCGGTCTCCCACTTCGCACTAACACACCATTTGTCTGTCTCCTCTCTTCGAGGACAACTGCACTGCATGGCCCCCTGCAGGCTCCCAGGGACAGGGACGAAATGGCAATAAAATGCCAAGAGGCACTTTCCCCTGTATTCCGGGGGGAGAGAAGCAAGAGGAGGATGACAGGACGCACAGACGCATACGCAAAGCGCCCAGCACTGTCTAGAGGTGATCCGAGCGCAGTCTCCTCCCCCTGCACCGGAGATTTTCCCTTTGTCTTTAAGTCGTTTCGTGAGGCTTACATCCTGTCGTTGACAAGTTTTGTCTTTCTCTTCAGCTGCCCCAATGTTTACGGGGCTAACATTTTTCTCTAATTTCCCGTGGAACATGCAACCATACGGACTCAAGCCTGGTACGTTACTTTCACCTCGGAAGTTATAAAATTAGGTGAAGACGGGCTCTTGAAAGCACAGCCAGCAACTGGTCATCCAGCGGGCTATCGGGCAGTAAACGAGGGGCCACACGCCCCGTCTGTCACAGGTTCTTCCTTTAAAAACGGGAAACCAGCACCAGTTGGCAGAGCGCACAGAAACAGGCCGGGCCTGACGGGCCACCACAGTTCGCCAATCTCGGCTCTAAGTAAAACGGTCAGCTCGCTTTTATCCATTTTGGTTTCTGGTGATTTTATTCCCCTTGAAACGTCTATTTAAATTATTTGATTTGCATAGGATTAAGTCAGAACCTTAACACTTGTTTCATATTTCTATTTCTCCATTTTACCATGTCCTCTCACAACTTTAGAAGCGAGTCCATACAAAAAAAAGGAAGAGAGAGAGAAAGAGAAGAAGAAAATAACAAAAATAATGAGTTAAGAGTAAAGAAGTGGAAAAGCCAAAACATCTAAACAGTTTAAAACAATGATGGAGTGAATCAGGAGGTACTTGAATGGACGTGACATCTGAGAAAAATGTAAAAGCAGGCTGGAAATGAATACCAAAGGAAACCTAATCTGGAATGAAACTTCCAGAAAGTTCTAGAAAGACATGAGAGAACATGATCACACCAAGGCTGAGCATTTGTTAGTATCAGCGCCGTGGTGCCTCCTCTCCAACCTGTTCTCCGTGTCCACACCCAGAGAGCCCCCCCGGAGTGACTTCTTCGGAGGACAGAGGTCTTAAGTCACTGCATCTCCCGGCCGGTTCCCATACTACATAAATCCATCTTCCCCACTGCTGCCATAGTCTGTCCCCTGAAAAAACCATGTCATCACGACAGCCCCTCCTCCCCTCCACTCCCACTTTAGCCCTACAGTGCACAAAATTGCATCTACACCCCTGAGCACAGCAGGCTAGGTGTACATGACCAGGCACTAGCCCCACACCTGATCTTCTCCCTCATCAGCTTCTCCACCATTCGTGCGCCTAAGGCCGCCTTGGACATTAATCAAAACAAGGATTCCAAGGCTCCATCCTTCTCCCTGACACTGACCCCCAGGTAGAGCCTGAGAAACTGCATTTCACAAGTGCCCCAGGTGAAAATGAACCAGGTCCCCGGAGGTCCACACTCTGAGAAACTTCCCTTCAGAGCGGTTACCTGTGTCTCCCCTTCTCTCTCATGGCAGGGCCACTTCCCCTACCTCCTGAGTCTCCTGTTCACCTTCCCAGCCTCATTCTGGAGTCAGAGGGTCCGCCAGTTCAATTTCCCGGCTGGGTTATGGACCTCTCTGCACCTGGAAGTCCCCATACCAGTCTCAGGCAGTTTTCGCTACCTAGAATGCCCCAAGGCTAAGTTCAAAGGCCCCCTTCCAGGCATCCCTCCCTAGGCATCAGTTCCTCTTTCCTCCGCACCCCGCCATGTTTTCTCAATATGTCCACTACCACTTCCCAGATGTCCCCTTGGATTGCTTTGGAGGGGAGGGGGGAAGTGTTCACAGCTATGCCCCTCCGGAGTGCCTCAGACAGGACATTAGAAAGGTCTGAAGTCGAGCCTATTCATCGAAAACCTCCTGCGATGCCACCAGACCTATATGAATCCACAGTGCACTCCGTCCGCAAAGATACATTTAGAGATGTCCGTGGTCAAACAGTAGCCAGCAGGGTCTGTGCACTGGCAGAAGGATCTGTTTTTGTTTTGTCTTCCCTGATTTTTCCAAGTGGAATCTGAATGTCTTTGGGCAGGGGACAAAAAGGATCCACTCTGACCAAAGGTCAAGGCTACATCTCCCTCCAGGGAGGACATCTTTGAGACTCTGACTGCTACTCGGCCACCGAAGCAGAAGCCGTAACGGCAATGAGGAAAACTGGCAGTGAGCACCCAAGGAAAACTGGCAGTGAGCACCGACGGAGGGTCTGCGGAGCTGGGGCAGGCCCACAGAGAGTTCGAAAATCAGAGGAACAGTGAAGAAAAAGAAAATACAGTGAGATCAATTGAGAAAGGAAAAGTGTGTCATCAGACAGGAAGAAACAATACACCTGCAAGAACAAGATCCTTATTGAAAACACTAAGAAGAAAATCTTTCCTAAAAGTACTAATTTTCACCGGAAAAAAAAAAAACGACCTCAACAGGCTTTGTTTGTTTCATGAAGAGGTGTGTTAGTTAACCTCGAAATTTGAACATGGGTTTTGTTAAAAAAACATTTTTTTAAAAACCTCCTCGGGGGTGGAAAATCATTAAAGGATGCTAGCACTTGTTATATAAATACCATAGTGGTTCCTTTTCGAAGCCTTATTTACAGCCTATACTTAAAAAATATATCAGAAGCTATAATCTTAACATTTGGCAAAAGCGCTCTTCACAACACTTCATTTACCTGCTAACTCAGTGCAAAACTAGATTTGAAATTAAGAGACGTGAGTGGAGTTCTTGACTTGGTACCCGGTGGTCAGCCCCACACAGAAGTGGAAGAATGGAACTCCACCGCCCACCACCTGCCTTCTGCTACTCTCTTCATCAAAAGGACCCGGAGACTTAATCCACAAATCCCTCTGCTTCCTGAGGAAGCACAGTGGGATTAATTACAACAAATGAGTTGCATATCATCTTTACACTTGGAATATTAATATTAATCTCAGGCATTTACAGCCTGCTCTCAACCCCAAAAGGGAACTTGCAAATGGAGACAAGACCCAAGACACCACAGTAAACCCAGGCAACAGACTTCAATCCTGGAGCGAGTGCGCCGATCACTGAGGGATTTATGTAAGAGGCAGTCAAGGCCAGGGCGGAAACGATTCTTTCGCCAAAATAACTGTTGATCTGCCCAGCCTGAAATTAGCTATCGTAATAAGCGAAACCAGCCTTTCTGCCTGGTAGAGGGTGCTTGTCGGGCGCTGGCAGACGTCTTGGAAACGCTGTCTTAAAGTGCATCACTAAAGGGAGAAATTCCGAGTTCAAAGGGTGAACCGCGCCTTGGCTGGCAGTGTTTGGCTGTCTTCAGACATCTGCGGAAATGGCCGTGAATCATCAGGTAAAAGCAACAGGGAGGGAAGGTAGGCCTGCTTGACCCAAGGAGGGCAAACACAGACTAAGTGGCAACAACAACAAAAAGTTGTGGGGGACGGCCTCTCTCCGAACAGGAGTGTCCACACACACCCGAATGCCTCCAATTCCCCACACTCAAAGCCCAAGCCCGGCCCGGCCCCTTCTCTTCCCTGACCCCGCTCGCTGCAGCCACCCGCCCCCCACCGCGCCCCGCCCCCGCCCACCGACTTCTTTCCAGGATTCAATGGAAGACCCGGTAACTGGCTCGCCGAACCCACTCCCCTGTGGGCACTCCCGCTCTTTGGGGTCTTCCGGTTCCCTCCCCGTGGTCCTTCAGCAAGCCCCACCTCTTACCCTCCCCGACACCTAATCCCCGATCGCCTCCCGTCCC
>PVKM010030891.1:0-17060 GCA_004027735.1 Carollia perspicillata | reverse complement strand
AAAAAAAAAGGCTTCGGCTAGGACTTCAGCTTGAAAAATGAAATAAAAACTTTGCAAATAAGACTGCTCTTTTATGGTTTGCAAAATGTGAATTATAACCGCAACTACAGGTCGGATGAAAGCACGGGCAGGGTGTCGCCAGTAACCATCTAGTTCACTTGACAGAATCGTTAAGAGCCAGGTGCCGGGTCCTCCCCGCTCATTTGACTCTGTACGGTGGTCGTTCAGACCTGCGTGTCTGCTGGAGCACCTCAGGGCCCCATCCGTTTCCCCAAGGCCATCCCTTCATCCTTTGATATTCAGGTCATTCCATTTGGAAGTGCCCATTAAATTAGCAGTTCAGTCGATTTCTCTTCCTTCCTTCGAGAGCCAGCTGCTCAGACTGCGCACTTCGGTCAGTGGGCTTGCTCTGTTTGGGGAGGTTCACCGGCATCCCCTTCACCGACTTCCCGAAACCCGACATTTCTTGCAAGACTTGCAGTTTCGCTCTGTGATCTGTCGCGAATCTACATTCAGTAGCATGGACTGAATCCACGCCAGTCCTTCAAAGACACTGATGCAATGGGTGAGTGGGTGAGTGGGGTCGTTTCTCCACGGGAGACGGTTCTGCCCCCAGCAGGGGACATCGGTCAGTGTCCAGAGACATTTTTGGTTGTCACCCAAGAAGGGGCATGTCTTCTCCCTGTGTCCTCATGTGCCTAGCACAGACAGAATAGGTGCTCATTAAACAGTCATTCAACTAGTATTTAGTGATCCGGGCGCTGGCCTAGGTCCTGGGGATCCGTCCATGAAGTAAGCAAAGGTCCCCGCTCTCACGAGGCTGGCGTTCTAGAACAAAACTCAAATAAACAGAGAATTGTGTGCTACCTTAGAAGGCCTCAAATGCCTCGAGAAAAGGCACAGCCGAACAAGGTGTGCCATCGTCACCCAGCGGCTCGTCCACACTCCGGCGCCGTGCCCCACCCCCGCCTCGTATCCCCGAGGTGCTGCAGGAAGCCTCACCCTAGGCCATGGTTTTTGTTTTTTTTCAGTCCAGTTGATCACAAGGTTCCATGTATCAATCATGTGAGCCATGAACGACTCATCCGGAGAGGTGGGACCTCTCACTACAGATGGCTCTGATTTTTTTAATGGAGATAAAATTCATATCACCTAAAAATTAACCGTTTTAAAAGTGAACAATTCAGTGGCCTCTCGTACAGAGTGTTGTGTAATCACCACCTCTATCTAGCTCCAGAACATGCTCATCACCCCAAAAGGAGACCCCAGACGCATCAGCAGTCACCCCCACTCCCCCCGCCCCAGCCCCCAGCCGCCACGGGTCTGCGGTCAGCTTTCTGTCTCTATGGTTTGCCCGTCCCGGACACTTCCCGTCCATGAAACCACATGATACGTGGCCTACAGTGTCTGGCGCCTCTCACGTGTGAAACGTTTCCAAGGTTCTCCTGTGTTCTGGCAGGCGTCAGGGCTTTGTTCCTGGTCACGGGTGAATCACGTGCCACTGCACGAGCAGCCCACGTCCTGTCTACACTTCGTGTCCCGAGGGACACTTGGGCTGTCCCCCCTCAGATGCTGCGATGAACACACAGGGACAGGTTTGCCTCACCACCTGTTTTTAATTCTTTGGGATATAAACCGAGTAGTGGAATGGCTGAGAATGCTAATTTTAAAAAATAAAAAAGCTTCCCCAAGAATTCCACGTTCTCCTTGTCTCCTGGCCAACCTCGGTGTCTCTCTCTCTCGAACACCAGGGAGCAGGCGGGGCCGTCGGCTCTGCCGTGGGGCCCTCGGCGGCCCAGCGGGTGGGGCCCGTGGGCACACAGAGGGCTGCTTCTCTCCCGCCCTCGAATGCTGTGGCGTGGGTGTGTGAGACTTTCAGATTTCACTTCTGTGCTAAAAATTCAGAAGCCAGATATGAAATGTTACAATCCCACAGCAAAGAAAAATCGCTCCGCCAGCTTCTCTGCAGCAAGGAGCAAACAGGGAACAGGGAGCAAAGAACAAGACTGAGCCTCTTCCTCTCGCTTTTGGGCAGGAGGTGGGTTAGGCGGTGACCTTTCTCATTTTCCTTTTAAACTATTTCTTAATTAAATCATTTAAACAAGTGGACACGGCGCACAAGTGAAAGGCACCAATACGTACAGAGTAAGCATGAAGTCACCTCCCACTCCGTCCATCCCCCAGGCTGGCCCTTTCCCAGGTCTCCCATGAGGTGACCAACATCCCAGTTTCAGGACCCCACACATTGGCAACATACACACGAGTGTCTTCCTTTGTCCGCACAGGCCCACCCTGCGCACTCGGTCCCCACCACACCTCAGCCACACACAGCGCATGTGGACCTTGCCTGGTTTTTGTAACAGCTGTGAAACTGGTTCTTGCTTGGATAGATCATAATTTACTTAACCAATGTCGGCTCTTCTCCAGTCCCTCCTATCCTGACCGTGACCACAGGCCGTTACGACACGTGGTCACGTGTGAACGTGAAACACCAGTTAACAGGGATCGCTGGGTCAAAGGCGTGGTTGGTGTTGATTTTGAGAGGTCGTGCCCGTTGGCATATTTCAGAATAAAGAGAAGGAGGGCCAGAGCCTGTGCAGGTAAGAGATTATCTGTATGCAAAATGCAAGCAGGCTCTGAACCCCCATTGTTGGGGGCGGGGCTGAGATACTAACGAGCGACCCCCAGGCAGGCTGCGTCGCAGTCCCTCTTGCCCTACACGCTGGGCCCGCCCAGGCTGGCGCTCCGCCGTCCCGCTGGAGAATACCAAGTGCCCGAACCTGTTTGTTGATTTATGGCTCTGCTCTGAGACCGCATCAACTGCCAAAACTTTCAATCGCACTCACATGAGCATCCTGTGTTACTAAGTACACAACTCGATGAACAACTCTTCCAGGTGAACGCAAGCGCTCAGTGTGATCGGAGTGGCAAGTCGTGTCTTATTTACAGACCAGGCGGGCCTGGGCGGTACCTGGGGGCCCTCCGCAGCGCAGGGGCCCCTGGCTCCACGGGGTGCTGGGCGCAGGGCCAGCAAAGGTGCAAGGAGGCAGCGATGCCTCCCACAAGTTCACAGCCAGGGGCGACCCGGCCACGCCCCTCTGTCCAGCTCCAGCTGCACCCCTATTCTGAGCCAGAAGAGGGACCACTGGCTGTTTTTCTGGATCAGTGCCTTTTCCTGGAACACCCTTTACACCCTGTGGATGGGCCCAGGCCGCCAGCCAACGTGGAGACAATCGGGCCACGACAGTAGAGTCACCCCGAGGGTGACGAGACACCAGAAGGAAGTCTCAGCTCTTGTTTTCCCCACTGAGACTCACAGAGGGCCTTCGGGGCTGAGGGCTGCAGGAGGAATCCGGGGGGAGGGGGGCGGTGTCAGGCTGAACAGTGGTGGCCTGTGGGGCTGATGAATACGTCCTGGAACCTGACAGAGGTGCTGGCTGTGCAGCATGGTGACCACATTCCATGCCGCTGACTTGTCCCTTTGAAGTGATTGATTTGTACCCAAAGGCCATCTTAATTCTTTACCCTCCTACTCCAGGCTCTTGCCCCTCCTCCACAAGGCCCTGCCTAACCCGAGTCCTGTCCACCTCTCACCCAACGTCCTCCCTGCCCATTCAGCGCCACAGGGGACTGTCACCCTGGACAGCCCAGCCGAGCCTTCGAGGCGATCCGAGTTCCTGCCCTGGCCCTGCACGAGCCACGCGCCTCAGTTTCCCCAATGGTACACGACGGAACTGGATGAAGAGGAAGACGCAGATCCAAGTATCTAGAGCCATGCTGTCCAATACGTCAGCCACGAGCCACGCGTGGCTGTTTAAAACTCAATGAAAATAACCATGAAGTAAAATAACCACAAGTTCACTTCCTTGGCCACACTGACCACATTTCAAGGCTCAACAGTGACATGAGGCCAGTGGCCAGTGGCCACCGTCCTGGACAGCACAGATGAGGGAACATTCCGGTCATCATAGCAACAGCCACCGACCAGCACTGGCCTGGCAGGCTCGGGCCGGCCACATGCCACGAGCTACGGGCTCTCTGTGGCCTACAGGCCCCTTCACAGCTGGGCCTGCGTCCCCACCGCCCACTCCAGTGCCCAGCGCCCAGGAGATGCTCCGACAAAGCCTGTGGATGCGTCAGAGAGCGTCTCAGAAGGTGACGGCCTGCGCTCCCAGCTACTCTCTGGAAATGTGCGTCCAGGCTCCATTCCCACTGCTCTTCAAAGAAGTCAAAAATCCACATTTTACCACTAAATCATCCAGCTCTTGGACATTGGCTCAAATGGGCAAAGCCCTGGGCTGGCCAGACGGATAGGCCCCTGGGCTGCCGGTGGCCAAGACATGCTGGTTTACAGCCACTGTGTTAAGAGGTGACAAAGGTCCCTTCCACGGGCGCTTTAGAAACAGGGGCGGCGGGACCCCACGCAGAGGAACGTGTGGGTCTGGAGCCGTTGAAACCTCCCGCTCACTCCCCCAGGAGCCCGGGGAAGAGCCAGGGAGGAAGGAGCCAATTACAAACTCCCGGTTTCAAATATGTGCTCAGCGGAGAAACGATGTGGCCGAGCCCCAGGTGACATTAATATTCTAATTCCAGTCCCCCACAGGATGAAGGCAGCCGGCTGTCCTGGAATGCTAACAACTCGGATGAATCCCTTCTAAAGGAGCGAAGAAGAGGAGAAAACAGATAATAACATACTAATGACACAGGGGAGGCAGGCGGCCCTGCAGGGGTGATCTGGGGGCTGAGCCACCAGCAGGCTAGGACAGGAGGCCCCGGAGCTGGGGCTGGTGGCCCTGCGGGGAGGAGCCGCAGCAAGCCTGCTGTCTGGGAGTCAGGTCAGAGACTGTGGGGCGCAGTTTAAATCATGTGCCCCCTTTGGGGGGGCACCGGGTGCCTAAGACCAGGGGGGCAACATTACAGTGGAGGGAACTAAGGAGAAGGTGGACCAAGTCCACGGGACCGCCCCTCCCAGCAGGGGAGGTCCACCCTCCACCCCACCTGTCACAGCCTGCGGGTGCCCCGAAGCCCCTCCTGCCCCTCCCCCGTGCTGGTCCCTGGTCAGACTTATCAGGGCCAGGGGGCGGCGGGGGATTCACTGGTCATAACCCTTGCGGAGGCCCCGCCTGCTGCAGTCTCGCCACAAGGTACCTGTGAAGGCTTTAAACCATGTCTGCAAGTCCCCTGCCACACCGGCGACCGCGCGGAAACGTCAGATCCCCTCACTTGATGAGGGGCTCCCCTGTGATGAGTCACACGCAGGGGAGTGACCCTGAGTGACCACGAGGCCCAGTCGGCACCAGGGGCTGAATGCCCGAATGAAAAGCCTTCTAAAGTGATGCCTCGGGGAAAACATACATTGTATTCCGTAGGCATTCAAGAGCTCCTGCATTGGGCCCATTGGATACAATTCTCACACTAGTAAAATCAGAAAATCCTATCATGCTAAAGAAATACATGGGTATCGGCTGATGTCTGCACATGACAGGGTTGTCCTAGGACTAATCGATTGGAATCTGCAATGTCAAGGGAATGAGCCAAGCGCTACCTTGGGTCAGCTCTGACGCTTGTGAGCTGCCGCTTCTGTGAGGATGGCCCACCCCAGGCTGTGACGTTCACACTGGGGGGATTCGGGCACGCAGCTGCGCGCCGCCTTTGGGGGGCCATCAGCCATGGTTTCGTCTTGGGCGTGGTGGGGGTGGGGTGCCAACCACATGCCCCAGGGGCAGGAGACAGACCCTTTCTGAAGCATTTTTGATTGGCAGGCAATGGCTGGTGAGGGCATGCTAGGCCCTCAGGGTACAGCGGGGAAGGGGGAGGAAAGATATTAGCAGGACTCCACCCTCCCTGAGCCCTCAGGGGGAGGGGAGGCTAGGGCCATTTTCTACTCGAGGTCCAGAACACCAAAGGCTTGGCCATCCGTGGTCACTACCAGGCGAGGGACTCTGAGGGGCCTTCACAGAACACCATCAAGGCCCCTTCCAGTTGCGAGTGAAAGAAACCCAACCCAAAGCTGCTTCAGGGAAAAAAAAAGATGTCTTTAACCTCTTGGCACCTCAACTTCCCGCTCTTTAAAATGGGTACAACCGCGATAAAACCCACACAGCCAGGCTCACAGAAAGCATTAGCTGAGTGGACAGATGCCAGGCGCTTGGGTGTGCAAGTGGCACATTTAGAAAGCGCCACATAAATACAAGCTAGTTGATGTGCGCAGGGGGTCAGTTGGTGGCTCATACTAAAACGGCATGCACCATGCAAGTGACCCTGCTACTCACTCAACCCTGAGCCATGGTCATCCCTCCAGGACAAGAGACACAGGCGCCACCTGCTCTTTTTAACAGTGGCACGGTTCTCGCCACCGAAATGCCACCACCCTGTCACCTGACAGACACTCAGGGCGCACCCCTTTTCTGCCACGACCAACAATGCTGGGACAAATGTCCTGGAACACGCGACCTTTCCTAGTCATGCCTTTCTGCCCAGAAAGTAGAGGCGTCCCGGAGGCGGGCTTGCTGGGTCGAAGACCGGGTTCTCTTTTCGTAGATGTGTGCGGGCCACATTCCAAATATTCTACGTTTTCAAGCAAAGCAACCAAAATATGTGAGAAATCCCTGACCTGGGGTGTCCGAGGTCACTTGCCCAAGAAAGAAGCCCCAGGAGCCCGGCTGCAGCTGGAGAGCATCTTCGGGGTGGGAGGGGTGAGTGTTGGCTCCGGAGGAGGGACAGGGGAGGCCTATCCCCACACGGGGGCTGCCCGCTGGGGGACCCCCACCTCCATCGGAAGGCTGTCCCGAGGCCTTCGCCTCTGGAAGCAGCGGGTTCTCCTACGGGAAATCCTCCTGCCTCTGCAGAGCTGAGCCGCAGCCTTAAGCATGGTCGACTGGGGGACACAGGGTCCATCCCCACAGCCACAGGCCCTGCTTCGGGGATCAGAACATACCCAAGTTCGTCCAGCAAAGGTCAGGCCTGAGATTCACGCTGGGACGACCAGGAAACATTCGATCTCTCCAGTCAGAGAGGAAAGGCTGGAGCGGAGTGTGGCCAACTTGACCATCAGGTGTAGAAAGGCTGTCTGACCATGAGGTGCACACAGGGAACAAGAGAACAAAGACACGACATGAAAGAGCAGAAGCTCTCCTTAGGAGAATGTGAAGCCCCTGGATCCAGCCATGCCTGAAGCTGTTCCCTCCTTGACCTTCCCACCTCCAAGGACCAATAAATTTCCAGTTCTGCCCTCTGCAACTGTGAGAATCCAAATTAATCCAGTGACATACCCTTGCATGTGGCACATCATCTCCATGAGCGTGCCCAAAATTGTAGCGTTGAAAACAGACCTTGGTGTCGAACATGAAAGAGAGGGCTGCATTCATCTTGAGAACAATCAGATCGGAAAAAACCCTGGCTCGTAAAAGAGGCCCTTTGACAAGGGTCATTCTGAGGCTGCAATAACTAACCAACCAGTGGGTCCCTTTAATACCAGTCCCCTCCGGCAGCATCCCTGCGCCAGGTCTTCTGAGCTGGGAGCCATCATCAAGCTTTGCCTACAGAGCAAAAAATATCTCACACACACATGTGCTACTATTTTTAAAATGTTACATAAATGCTACTGTAATTACCAAAACCCACTCGTTCAAAAGCATTACAGAATTGATGGCAACTTTTGATCAATATGTTTTTCTTCTTCCACCAAGACAGCCCAGCCCAGCCCCACAACTCTCGTCCAGACAACAAGCGGGATAACTTGTCTGACATAAAAAAGGGGCTCCTGATCTTGGCCGCCAAGTGCTGCAAACACATTTTTACGGAGCATCCCCAGCTTGGCTGCTCAAGGCAAACTTCGTCTTGGCAAAGGCCAGAGAGCAGGTCTGTATTTAGGCTTTGCAGGCCATGGGGTCTCTGTCACAGCTATGCCCCTGCCACTGTGGTGAGAAAGCAGCCATCGACAGGAGGCAAACAGATCCGGGTGGCTGCGTTGCAATAAAACTTTATTTACACAAGCAAGTGGAGGGCCAGATTTTGCCCTCGGGCCATGGTTTGCTGCTGCCGGTGTCAGGGTGCAGAAAATGACAAGACACATGTCAGGGCCCAGGCCAGCCCAGGGTTAGGTGGCATTTACACGTCTCCTAAGTGCTGTGGAAGGAGATGAGGAAAATTGAATCTGATTGACATAACTTTTTACCTACATGTCTAACTAAATCAAGCAAGGACATCCATACCGGCAAGTGAGCAATACGCTGTGCCAAAACCATCTCACCGTGAACACGGAAGGGAATGTTTTTCTTTGAATGTCAGTGGTCCCAGCAGGAACCTCCAGCGGCTGAGTTTCCAGGGGCAAATAGCATCACGAAGCCGTTCTCCTCCGCTGTCCTAACATTGTCTCAATAGCCGCCAGCATTCACTGAGTGCCTGCTGTGCGCTGGACACTGTACATCCACCGTCTGGTTGCACCCTCTTAACATCACTCCCGTTACCAACGTGTCGCTACATCCGCCCCACAGGGGCCAAAACCGGCTCATGCACCCACCTTCTCCCCAGGGCTGCGGGCAGATCCCAGAAAGGGTGAAGCCCAAGTTGCCAATGTGACTGTTTGTGCATTTCTTTGCCACCAAAGGGCGATCCGCCGCAACTCCAAGTACAGGGACAGGCAGTGACAGGCATAGAGTGGGCACCCAGTAAGTATTCACTGAACGAACCTACCAATCGGCAAATCCTGCGGCTCGACTTTCAAACTACACCTGAATCTCACCACTTGTCACCGCCTCTCCAGCCACCACTGTGCCCCAAGCCGCCGGCATCACCACTGGGCAATCAATAGCGTTGGCCCCTCCTGGGTCTCCCTGCTCCTGCTCCTGTGAGTCAAAGCCACCATCCATGCCAGGCGCTGGTCCCTGTCACCTCTACGGTGCCCTCTCACTCGGCCCGGCCTCACTGGCCTCCTTTCTGTCCTTGAACCTCCCAGCACATTCCACCACAGGGCCTTTGCTCATGCTGTTCCTGCCGCTTGGAGCGAAGGCTGTTCCCTGACCCTTCCCTGAGACAGCGGCTCAGCTCCTCCCCCATCTCCTCCAGTCACCTTCATGCTCTTCCTCCTTAAAACCGCACAGAATCCCACCCCACAGCCCCCCTCTATCTGCCCCCCTCTGTCTGCCCCTTCATGGTTCCCTGCGGCCCCGACTACACTCAATGAGCTTTCTAGCTTTTGATTTAGTTCAGGGCCTGTCCACCACAAGGACAGGGGCCCACGCCTATCTGGTCTCTGCAGTGTCGCTGCCTCCGAGGCCAGGGCTTGTCATAGCACAGACACACGAGAAACTATCGGGATGATTGGGGGCAGGCAGGGCATTCTGAGGGGCCTGGGGTGAGGGTCCCAGGAAGATCAATAGGGCCCATTTTACAGGTGGGGAAACTGAGTCCCAGAGAGGCCAAAGGGCTAGGCCAGCGCTCACAGATCTCCCAATACCAGGAGGGAAGCCAGAAACCCGGATACAGTCATCTTCACTCTTTACATGCCGGTGGCGCCAACCAAAGCATCTACTGGTCACGGCTGCCGGTCGGATATGGCCCAAGAGCAACCAGCCACCACCCCTCTGGCAGCTGGAAAGTTCCAATTCCCTGCCACCCTGGGAGCAACGTTTTTGGCAAAATGACATCTGCCATGTCCCCCACCTCATTCCCCCTGCCCAGTCTTGCCTCAGGGAGCAGAGGGTCCCTCCAACAGGACACTCCCTCTTGCCTCAGCCCTCTGCCCAGGTGACCCCCCGCCACTAACCTGGCCCCTCAGCTCACCCAGGACGGCCAGCAGCAGCAGGGGACACAACCACAGAAGGACAAATACCAGGGCAAGGACATAACAGAGCACTCAGCATGAAAAGACTTGGGCAGGCAAAAGCGGAGCCCACTGCCCATCCCCAGTTCGGGAAGCGTGGCCAGGACCCCTCGGGCCCCGGGAGTCAGCCCAGGGCGCTGGCTGCTGCCACAGCTACAGTGTCCCACATCCGTGAATCCCCAAGCACGGAGAGCCCCGTGGGAAGCATTCAGAGCACGAAGCAGACATCAGGAGAGCGTCATGGACGGAGTCGCCCTTCCTAGGCCAGGAGCGTGGGGCTCCCAAGCACAGCTGTGACAAGCTAGGGCCCCGAAGGGTTCGCTTAGGTTAATATCCACAAAACAGCCGGCTCAGGAGGACCAGGGGACTCTAGACACTCCATCGCCCTCAGTAATAAAATACAGCAAATCAAATTGGACTCTATTGATTTCTTATGTAACAATTCTGGGACCGAAGCGTAAGGTGAGGGTATTGACCAATTAAGGAGGCAGGTGTCGGGGAGGAGCGGGGAGCCACAGACTGCGGGCTGGGAGGGGCACTGCCAAGGCACCCGGCTTCTTCCTCTCGTGCCCCAGCAGAGGGGGGCGTCAAGGGTCCGTCCTGTGCTGAGAGAAAGGACACACGCCGAGTACCTGAACGGAGAGTAAAGGTGACAACAAGGGCCCCTGCTTTATTGCCCCCTGAGGCACCTATCCCCCGCCTGATGTTAAATTACGTTTATGTGTTCATCCATTGTTTCATCGTTTCACTGCTGTGTCGCTCCGCCAGAACAACTCCTCAGAATGGGGGATGGGCCTCCTGTGCTCCCTGCCACACCCACAGTGCTTAGTGAGGATTAATACGTCTGTGAAGGAAGGAAGGAAGGAAGGAAGGAAGGAAGGAAGGAAGGGATGAATGAATGAACGGATGGGTGAGTCGGCATTTCTTGAGCACCCGCTGTGTGCCAGGCACTGTGCAAACAACTTTGCGAGGATGTGCGTTGCTCCTGCCTGGAACACCCTTCTCTGGCTTAGAGCTCTCCGATCATTTAGATCTCAGACCTAAACGCTGCTTTCTCCAAGAAGTCCTCCTGGGTCACCCCGTCACTCCTCATTGCATCGCCTAGTGTTGAATATAAAGAACATAAATTACTGCCTGGGACTCTTCTGTCTGCATGTCAGCTTCTTGTCACTTTCTGCCACACCGAGGCTGCCCTAGAAGGCAGGCTCCTGAGGTCACAGGTGCCCAAGCCTGAGTGTGGGGAAACTGAGGCAAAACTCCGGGACAAAGAGGCATCACAAGGGCAGGAGAGACCGGAGTCAGGGGCTTCAGGGAGGAGACCCCTCTCTGCCACTCACGGCTCCATGGTCTCCAGCAGGTCCCTGCCTTGCTCTGAGCTTGGCGACCCCATCTGGGGACACAGCCAAGCCCCTAACCGCCCCCTGGGCAGTTGTCCAAAAGTCCAGTGAAATCCCAAAGCGAGAAACCACGTGGCAGGCCTGAAAGGCCACTGTCCTCTTTGCAGCTGTCACTGTCACGGAAGGAGCCCACCAGCCCTTCCCTTCTTGCCTCTCCTCCTCCTGAGAACCCACAGGCCAGACGCTCAGCCCCCGCCCACTGTTGGGGTCCCCAGCCCTGTGGTAAGGTCACAGGAGTAGGTCAGGGCCTGCTGTAGCCTGAATGGCTGCTATCCCCCAAAATCCGTACGCTGAAACCTTCCCCCCAAGGTGACGGCGTCAGGAGGTGACACCTTTGGGAGGTGGTGAGGTCTTCAGGGGAGCCCCCGTGATGGGATTAGTGCCCTTATGGACCCCAGAGAGTTCCCTCACCCCTCCCGCCATGAGAGGACACAGAGACTTGGGTTCCCACACAATGCAGCCGTGCTGGCCCCTTGACCTTGGACTTCCCAGACTCTAGAACTATGAGAAATGAATGTCCATGCTTTGTCAGACACCCCATCTGTGGTGGTCAGTGACAGCAGCCTAGTGGCTGAAGGCCCAGCTCACTTTACAGACGGGCACACTGAGCCTCGCAGAGGCCCAGGGACTGGGCCAGACCCCCCGCTGTCGGGGGCGACCCCAGACACCGGCTCACGGTGTCGACATCTCCCACCTTGTAATGTTGGCCCCTAACGAGACACGTCCACGGGCAATGGTGGCCGTCCCCTGGTCTTCCGCGCCCACTCAGTTTCCTGAAACGCCAAGCCCCTCCCTGCCAGCACACCCCAAGGCTCCCTACAAAGCTCAGTGACATCAGAGGGGCCAAAATCCCCCAACGCAGGTTTCTCGAAAAAGACCCAAGTCTGCCCTCAACTGAGACACGTCCGCGGGCCTCCCTGGTCCAAATTAGTCTCAAAGCCCAGTGAGCTGCCCGCGAATCTCAGTGCCCAGGATCACGGAGCAGGGAGCGGGTAGGGGCACCAACTCAGAAGACGCAGTGTGGGTGCACGCCCATCCTTTGTGGCCATGTGACCTTGCCCGGGTCACAGCATCTCACTGAGCCTCACTTTCCTCGTCTGCAAAATGGGGCAAATCCAAGTCCTTACTCCACCTCGACTGCCGAGCACTCAGTGGGGTAAAGTGCGGGTGCGAAGTGCATAGGCCTCACCGTCAGGCCCTGATCAGGACTGGTTGCCTCTGATTCTGGGGTACCTTGGCGCGGAGCAGCCAGGCAGGAAACGAAAGGGAACCAGGGGATGTCTGCCTGCCCAAGTCTCGCCCTTTGAGGGGACCACCCACTCCTTCCAGGGCACAGAATGTAGAGGCCTCCCAGCTGCCCACAGGGCGGACTCTGATGTGGTGTCAGTGGCTCTCACCCTTAGTTTGCTCCGTAGATGGACTCGTTGCCAAGAGGAAGAGAGAGACAGAGAGCGAGAAAGAAGAAAGGAAGTGACAGACCCCAGCGAAGGCCAGCCCACGAAAGGGACTCCGACGCCCACCACCGGGGAACGTGCCTTGGGCTCGCCCAGCAGCCCCTGCTCCCCCTTCTGTGCACAGAGCAGCGCTGGGGCTGGACGCCTGACCCTGCGTGAGCGCAGGCGAGCTACACAGCTTCCTCACCGGCGGCCTGTGAGCCGTGAGAGTGGCCGCCAGCCCCGGGGGACGAGCACCCTAGTGCCCCAGGGACGTGGCCTGAACCCCCGGGAGCGCCTGCAGGAGCACCAACTTCCATCGTCACCCCCTCATCATCATCCTCGTTGTGACAGTTCGCTGCCTGTCTTTCTGAATGGATGTTAGCATTTCAGCCACACCAAGAGGCTGTCCCTCTCGTGACCTTCAGCTCCTTGACTGGAGTCTCGGTCTGCACGGGGCCCTCCGGTGGAACTCCTCTACCTGAAGGGGCCTTTGCCAGAAAGGGCGCCCTGCGTGGGGCGAGGAAGTCCTGGGAAAGCAGTTTTAAAGGCAGACAAAGTGTGAGACCCTGGGCAGGTCACGCCCCGCGCCCCAGTCTCCTCCTCAGTCTCCTCCTCCGGTGTGTGAAGGGGCTGGTGGCGGGCAGGCTGGCAGTCACACTCTTGCTCTACACTTGCACTCGCTCACTCTGGGGAAGAGCTGGTGGCACGACCATCACCCCTCGACGCTGCCTGGGGGGCCAGGGTGTCTCCCCGGAGGGATGGGGCGATGCACCTGCCGAATCCCGTAGCAGCAAAGGGAAATGGACCCTCGCCATCCCCATTCTGTCTCTGACCCAACACAGAAGAAAGGAGTCACCCAGCTGCACACAACTGGGGGCGGGGCTCATCGGGAGGAGGCCTCTAGGAGGGCTCTGCTGCCCCAGGCACCACCCACCCAGACTTTGGGCCAACAAGCTCTGGTTTCTTTTGCTCCCCTGCATCGAGGCCACCGCCACCTCCACGCTCATTGTTGGCTCCAGGCACCAAGCTCAGGCAGGACTCCCCCGCCCCCAAATTCCCTGCATCCGGTGGGGAGGTAGGGGGGAACTGCAGGGGGATGCAATGATTTACTCTGGGAACTTCCACTGTTCCACCATTAAATCACTCAGGGGAGGGGACAGCATTTGCATACCACTGCCTGCCACCTCCCAGGGCCCCCTCTCCGAAGAGCAGCACCACAAAGAGCCCCCCCCCATCACTGTTGCAATGAGGATGGAATATACCCCATGCCAAGGTGTCAGGCAGAACTAAGAGCAGCTCTGCCATGAGGCCTCCCCCCCAACCCCCGCAGCAGCCCGGCCCCGCACAAGGCCCCTCTGTCAGGGGCTCTCCGCCCACCCCGGTTTTACAGGCCGGAGCATAATGGGTCAGCGGCGCCCAGCACGGCCGGCTCCGCAGCAGGGACTGTGGCAGCACCGCTCATTTGCAAGGCCGGAGCAGGCACGAAAGCCCTCGAATAATGGGGGCCCCCGGTCGCTAAGCTGTGGGATTTGTGCTGACTCTTACCGAGCACAGTTCCATATGTTTAAGCACTTTGAGAGGCTGAAAGAAGTACACCCACCGCGCTCTTCACCATGGCTGCTACCCACGCAGGAGGGGGGGCAGGCACAGGCAGACAGGCCCTGCGTGTGCAGGCACAGCGCGCCTCCTCCCTGCCTCTGAGCTCCTCCAGCGCCCCTGCCAGGGCCTCGGCCAAACGTGGTCGGCAGACCTTGCCAAAATTATCCCCCAAATCCCACCGGCTGGGAAGGAAGCTCTGGTTAATTTCCTGCAAACCTTTCCACCAACGGTAGGCTGCTAAGCATCTTTCAGGAATTTCAGCCTTGTTTTCTCTCCAGCTCGCCGAACTGGTGCTAAATATAGAGTTATCAAACTGTCTCTCTCTGTGTGTCCCCGGTGGGGACCGGGGGAAGACAGACAAGTGCTTCCAAAGACCCGGCAATGGCACGTGGCACGAGCTGCCCAGCAGGGCCAGGAGCAGACCTCACCGGTGGCACGGCGCCCCCCGCAGGACCCAGGCCTCCCGGAGCCAGCCTCACGCTCTCCCAAGGCCCTGGGAAGAGGCGGAGGGGGGGTACGGATTGCACCACGTTCTCTCACAAAGCATGAGGCAGGCTGCTTCTCTAAGAGATTTCCAACACTCGCTTAGGAGAACAAACAACGCCGACCCCCGCAGAGAAACCAAACAGAGACAAAACTGCAACCTTCAAGTCCCAAAGGATGGTGCCTTTTGGACGCAGGTCCCAGGGCTTCAGGTCCAGGGAAACCGCCTGGACCCCCAGGAGCAGCCCCCCTGATGCACCAGAGACGGAGGTGGAGAGCAGCACCGCTCCAGAGCTGCCCGTGGCGGAGCAGACTGGAGCTGCAGCCCCGCGTTCGGCGGGACCGGCTCTCCAGGCGGAGCCCAGGCTGAATGCCGATGGATACCTCTGGCTGCAGGGCTCCTCCCAGCCGGGGTTTTATGACACATTTTGGGTCACCGGAGGGCATCTCGAAGGAGGGCGATATTTACTTCTTCCACGCAAATGCTCAGCACATGAGGCTGGCGGCCCGGGTCTGCTCCTAATGCAACCTTCCCCCACAGGGAAAGCTGAAAAGTTACACTTGTATGTTGCTACTGCACTCCGAGGGTGTGTGTGGCTTGTTTGTTAAGAGAATGAGGAGAACATTTTCTGAAGCCCGCGCCGCCTGCTCACCGATCAATCACAGGTCCCGGTTCTAAAAGGTCCGGAGAACCGAGCTCTCCGAACGCATAGGAACCTTGCTGTCCGGGTTCCGAGGGACCTTCAGAGTCTTTCCCCGCTGCTTGCGGTGGGGGGAGGGGAGGAACTGGCATTTTAGGATAAGCTTCCTCCAGCACCAACATGTAGCCGCACCGAGGCGGCGGCACGCTTTCCAAACTCCAGCGGAGACAGCAAATACCTGGCTATTTCTGCCTTTCCCACTCACTAGACTCCGGCGACAGCTGTGCGGGAGCCAGCAGAGAGCCTGGTGCCCAGGCCATGGCTCCGGGCAGCCCCCGTTCCAGGAGGCCCCGCACACCCGGGGCTGCCTGGCTGCCTGGCCGCGGTGGGGTCAGGGCGCTGGGGCAGCCGGGCTTCGAAACAGGAGGCGAGTGGCAAACTGCACCCGGGCTAGGGCAAGGCCACCTGGGGAGGGGGCCCTTGGGGGCATATAAAAGGAGAGAGCCGCGGGGCGTGGGGAGGAGCCGGGGACGCGCCAGACAGCGCCGACAGACGACCTGACGTCTGGGGCCCGCAGGTGTCCTGGGAACTCATGGCCTGCGACCGGGATCAGGAAGCCAAGAGAGGGGCTTCACCGATGCCCCGCCACAGCAAAACCCCGCGAGAACCAAAGACTGGGGGATGGCGCCCCGAGGCGGAGCAGGGAGGGGGCTGGATTCCAGGAGGCGCGCCCCCACTCGCCTCCAGAGGCGCGGCGCTCTGTGAAGAATCCGCAGGGGAGCTAGGGGTTGGGGGAGGAAGGCGGTGCGCGCTGGGGACCCCTGGATTCCCAACGTCTCCCCAGATCGCTCCAAGTCCGGGAGAAGCGAGCTGCCGGGGACTTGAGGAGGTGGCCGCTCTGTGCAGGAGCCAACTTTGTGCGCGGCGGCCGGGGTCGGGGATGGGGTCCCGGGGACGCGTTACCTGGGCACCGGAGCGCAGTCAGCGCCAGCAGGAGCCCGAGCGGCGGCGCCCGGCCCGGGGGCGGCATGGTCCTTGGCGCGCGGTGGGTGCGGCGCGGAGCTGCTCCTGTCGCGCGCCCGGCCCGGCCCGGCCCGCAGGTCCCGGGAGCGGCCCGGGCGGCTACGCTTGGGCTACAGGCATGGCTCGCTCCCCGGGCGCCGCTCTTCCCCGGACGCAGGCGGGCGGCGCGGGCGGCGCTTCCTAGGCTGCGCCGGGGTGCGCTCTCCGGGGCTCGGCCGGGCGCGGAGGAGAGCGGGGGCCCGGCTCAGCACCCCGCACCCTCGTCGGCGGCCCTGCACTTGGCCCGAGTTGCGTGGCCGCCACCGCCGCCGCGGCTCCTGCGCCCCAGCGCCCGTCCCATCCCTGTCTCGCCGCCGCCGCCGCCGCCGCCGCCGCCGCCTCTGCCCGCGCCAGCTGCCGGCCGCCCCTCGAGCCAGCGCGAGTGAGCGAGCGAGTGAGCGAGCGAGTGAGCGCCGGGAGGAGGGAGGGGCGGCGAGGCCGGGGGAGGGGCCGCCGCCGGAGACCGGGCAGCGGGCGGCCGCCCGGCGATAGGCGGCGGGACGTGCCACTCCCTGGCGTCCCCGGGGGAGGGCGCCTGGACGCAGAGGCCCGGGGAGGCGCGCGGGGGTGGCCGGGGGCCAGATGGGGACAGGTACAGTCGGCGGGGTGACTTGCCAGG
>PVKM010030890.1:6867-17145 GCA_004027735.1 Carollia perspicillata | reverse complement strand
TCATGACTTGGAATACTTCTTTCCAGCCCCTCCTTCCCTGCAAGGTTTCTTTTGAGAAATCAGCTGATAGTCTTTTGGGAACTCCTTTGTAGGTAACTGACTCCTTTCCTCTTGCTACTTTTAAGGTTCTCTCCTTATCTTTCATCTTGGGTCATGTAATTATAATGTGCATTGGTGTGTGCTTCCTTGGGTCCAATTTCTTTGGGACTCTCTGAGTTTCCTGGACTTCCTGGAAGCCTATTTCCTTTGCCAGACTGGGGAAGTTATGTTCCCCAATCTCCTTCATTATGTTTTCAAATAAGTTTTAAATTTCTTGCTCTTTCTCTTCTTCTTCTGGCACCCCTATGATTTGGATGTTGGAACATTTAAAGTTGTCCTGGAGGTTCCCAAGTTTCTCCTCATTTTTTTGAATTCCTATTTCTTCATTTTTTTCCTGGTTGAATGTTTATTTCTTCCCTCTGGTCCAAACCATTGATTTGAGTCCCAGTTTCCCTCCCAATACTGTTTGTTCCCTGTACATTTTCCTTTATTTCACTTATCATAGCCTTCACTTTTTTCTCTATTTTGCAACCATACTCAATTAATTCTATGAGCATTGTGATTACCAGTGTTTTGAACTAACTCTGCATCTGATCGGTTGACTATCTCTTCATTGCTTAGTTGTATTTTTTCTGGAGCTTTGATTTGTTCTTTCATTTGGGCAATATTTTTTGTCTCAGTGTGCCTATTACGTAGTAAGGGGCAGAGCCTTAGGCATTTGTCAGGGCAGAGCAATCCAGGTCACTGGTTGTGAGGGAGGGGTCTGAGAGGGAACAGTGCCTCTTGCTCAGCTTTGGGCAGGCTTTCAGTCACTTCCCCTGCTACCCACAAGCAAATTGGGACCTTCTGGTGCTGATTCCTGGGTGGATGGGTTTGTGTGCTTTGTAGTTCCCTGTGGGTCTCTCCAGGGAACTCTCCTGGGAGGCTGGGAGTTTCTCCTGCACAATTTTTTTCAGTCAAAGGTTTTGAGGCTTTATTTTCCCTCATTGTAGCCCTGGGTTGCATGGTCTGTCTCACTCCCCATTTGATCCTCCCGGTTTATCTGCATGCAAATGTGGGACCGCCTGCTCTGTCAGCCAACACCTTGTCTGGTCAACCAGCCACCGCCTTGCTGCACATCCTGTCTGCCCTGGCTGCTTGTCTCCACCCCTCCTACTGGTCTGGTTGAATGTTTCTTCTTTAACTCCTTGGTTGTCGGATTCCATACAGTTTGATTTTCTGGCAGTTCTGGTTATTTTTTATTTTAAATTTGTTGTTGTCCTTCTTTTGGTTGTGTAAGGAGGCACAGCGTGTCTACCTACACCTCCATCCTGGCCAGAAGTCCCCTGAAATTGAATCTTTATGTTTGACATAATACATAAAAAACTATTGTGTTTTTCTCACTGCCAATTTCCTATAGTAGTAATCTTCCAACATTAGAATTAGCTTTAATTTTTTTACTCCTTTACTTTCTGAATCAAATCTATTGTCATGATCTATAAATTTGAGTGCTCCTCTTTTTCTGTGTCCATGGCTACATTAAATTTTTTAAAAATTTCTCTTATACTTGACATATAGTATTATATTAATTTTAGGTGTGCAACATAGTGATTAGACATTTATATAACTTACCAAAGTGCTCTCCCTGATAAGTTTACTGCCCATCTGACACCATAGTTTATTGCAATATTATTATAATATATCATATTTTGTAGTACATATGCTCTATGCTGTACGTGGTTATATTTTTTATTGGTGCAGATCATTATTGCAAAACAGGAGTGCCGCTGTATTTTACATCCAAATTTCTTTACCTTTTCTTGTTATTCCATTTTATATAATTAAATTTTCTTTCAACTTAGCAAATTCAGATTTGCTAAATTTAGATTCAAACTTAGACTTGAACCTGATACGTGTCGTGAAGACTGCTAGGCCATGTCATAAATGGGGTTGCTAAGTAACCCCATTGTAAGTAGCCCACTTCCTTTGTAAGTCACTGTGAGTCAAGGCTTGGTCTCTGGAGCCAGATGCTTGGGTTCAAATTCTAGCTGAACAATTTATTGGCTATGCAACTTTGGGCAACTTACTTTTAATATCCCTTTATTTCAGCTTCCTCATCTCCAATAAAGATATAATAATAGTATCTTATGTCAGACTACTTTTTATAAGACATAAAGAAGATAATGCATCTAAATATGCCTAACATATAGAAGGCACTCACTCATAATTGTCCATTTTTATTATTAATCACCTTCAAATACTTTTTAACATTAGCCTCTATTTTTGAACACCTACAATGACCACCTCTTCATTTTACATAAAACTGAAGCTTCTTTATTTCAGTTTTATATAAAATGAAGAGGTGGTCATTGTACTCTATTAACTTCCTTTAAATAAATTAAAAGCAAATTCTTGATGCTTGCTAAGTGCATACATTCTGCCTGCATATACACTAATTTATTTGCTCTCCTGTGTCATTCTTAGACCATCAATCACCAACATGATTTATCTACAATACAAGCACAGGCAAACTAGTCCACTTACCCATATTCGTTCATTTTGATTTGAAGTACAGATCTGATGACTCACTGTATTTACCTAAGTCATTCCTGTGTCTCCCCCATCCTCCACTTGTGGGTTGTTGTTGTTGGTGGTGGTGGTTTTTTTTTTCCAGCTAATTGCAGACATTCTGCTTAGAACTCAACTTTGCAAGACTCTTTACCTTCCTAAGTGCTCCTAAACTAACTGCTTTGTGTCTTGTGCCTTTAGAACAACTAGGATCTGTTCGTGGTCTCTCTGTATTACTCCACAAGCCTGCTGAAATCTCTCTGCTCCAGCCCCAATGGTCTCCCGCTGCTCCTGAGGCATGCATTCATCCATTTCAGGACCATTGTGTTAGCTTTTCCCTTTAACTGAAAATAATGGTTTTTTTTTTACTAGATATCTGTACGGCTAATGCTCTTACTTCGTTCAGGTCTCTGCTCGAATACCACCACAGTAGAGAATCATCCCATCGTCTTTACGTGGTTTGATTTTTCTTTGTAGCATTTTAAATAGGTAGCTCTGATGCTTATTTAGTGTCTTCTTTTCCCCCCTGGGCGGCAGGGCCATTTTCTGTTTTGTTCTCTGTTCTGACCCCAGCTTCTAGCACAGTCTCCTTTATATAGCAGATTCTCAAATAATATTTATGGGATGGATGAACCAATAAGTTGTAATCTGGCATCCTCCACCAAAAATAATTCTAAGTACTTAAAATGTTGGGACAATATCTTCGGTGTTGTAATATAGCACTACGTATTGTGATATAGAGGAAAACATTCCTAAAACATGCCAGTATATGACAAAACTGGCCCAGATCCCCAAATTCTTAATTATTATCTGAGTGAATCCTTACAAATATCTCTCTGAGCTTCAACATCTTAATGTATAAAATATAGCAACATCCACTGTGATGATTAACTTTATGTCATCTTGCCTGGAGTAAAGAGCCTTGATGTTGGGGAAAATACCAGTTCAGACTCTGCTGCAAAGACATTTTACGGACGTGATTAACATTTAAGTAAGTATTTGAATAAAGCAGATTACCTTCCATGATGTGGGTGAGTTTCATCCAATCAGTTGAATGCCTTAGAGGGAATGACTGAGGTTTCCTAAAGGAGAAAGAATTCTGCCTCAAGACCTCAACACAGAAACCTCGCCTGGGTTTCTAGGGGGCAGAGTTTGGACTCAAGATTGCAACATCAACCCTTCCCTGGATTTCCAGCCTGCTGGCCAACTCTAAAGACTTCATACTTATCAGCTCCACAATTGTGTGAGCCAGTTTGCGAAAATATCATATTCCTTCCCCTTCTTTCTCTATCATGTCCTCTCTCCATATGTGTACGTATGTGTGTACCTATATACATACATACCATATCATGTTGGTTCTTTTTCTCTGGAGAACTGTGACTAATAAACCTACCTAGCCTGGTTATAGTTAGGATTAAATGAAATAATATGTTTATGGTGCTCAATATGGTGAATGAATGAATAAATGAGTATAAGAAATTGGATGCCCTCTGAAGAACTATTATTCCAGATGGCTGTAAAAACACATATGATTTAGTCATCTATTAATAATCTCTGAATACTTTTTACAATATTTTATTTCTTTATTTTTAGAGAGAGGGGACGGGAAGGAGAAAGAGTGGGAGAGAAACATCAATGTGTGGTTGCCTCTCATGTGTCCCCTACTGGGGACCTGGCCGGCAACCCAGGCATGTGCCCTGACTGGGAATTGAACCAGCATCCCTTTGCTTCACAGATCCATGCTCAATCCACTGAGCTATACCAGCCAGGGCTCTGAATAATTTTTGAGGCTGAATGTACAGCACATTGCATTCCAGTGAAGGCCTAAGGACACCTACTCATAAGCAGCATCAGTCGCTGGAAAGGAGTCAGTATTTTTTTTACCATGGCAAAAATATTGTTTGAGAATAAGAGGAAGTCATGTGCCAAATCACTCCATGAAGCTTTAGCACCTTTGAGATAAACCTCCTTTTCTACAACTGAAAACACTTTCTAAGAGTGTTTTGACTACTAGTTAGCTAACTGGGGCAATGTTCTTTGAACAAAGTATGTACATAATTATATAAATGTTAACTATTTTAGTTCAGATGGAATTCCAAGGTGGTAAAGCACTTTTAAAGCATCTGGAAATTACACAAATTTTAAGAATATATAAATTCAGGTGGTGTTCTAGGAAAACGTATTATATTCCAAAGAGCTGAGAAGACTGAAATAGTCACTATAGAAATTTAACAGATTTGCATGTGTTGAAAAGGTTTTTGCAGTATATGGACTTGGAGACTTATCAGATGCCCTCCTATTGGGGTGTCTTTGAAGGTATCACTCACAAGAATAAAAGGTAGACCCGTGTGTCATGGATGGCAGAGCAAACACCAGGACAATGGTAGAAGAATTTAGTGACAACAAGCACGCTCACCAAAGCCTAGGCTGTAGGGAGAGATGAGAGGAGGATGAAATGATGAAGAGATCCAAAATGAGATGCTAGAAATCAAATTGTCTATCTCCAGTTTTGCTTAGCTTCCTGACCAGAGAGCCCTTGAACAGAAAATGATATTTTTAAACTCCATTGACATTCTTACTGTATTGGATATATCCTGAAATTCAGCAGCAAGTCTCCAACGCTACTGCCGCTTTCTTTTCAAAGCTTCCTGATTTGCTTGCTGAGGATAAATGCCCTAAGGAGAATGGTTTGCTAATTAGGGTAGGAATTTGTCTAAAATAGGAAAATATGTCTACCACTTTAAATATGCTTGTGGGATAAACCTACTCGCTGGAATCAGCAGCTCCTGAGACATCATTAAATACTTATTTTTTAAATTAATTTCAGGGGAGAGAAGATGGAGGCCAAGCAGGTAGAAGCTGAGTCGACTTGCTCTTGCCCACAACTCAGATACCTGGTGATCTTCCAAAAAAATAAGCTGAACATTCAGTAGAATCTTGGCTGATACAAAGTTTGGAAGCCAAGCAGTACAGGGACACGTCACAATGGGCAATAGGGAGGTTTTATAGGTTGAAGGGGAAATATGCGTGGGGCCTGCAGCCATGGAGAGTCTAGTCAGAAATTAAAGCTTTGTGGCTCCTACTTTTCCAGAAAAGAGAACCCCTAGATCCAGCCTGGGAGTGGCTTGAATACACAAAGTCAGGGAGATCCAGGTTACACACTTGCACACAGTGAGCACCACACCCATAGCTGCAGCGGCAAACGCCAAATGAGAAGGTGACAGAGAAAGAAAGGGATACTGTCTGCACCTGGTTCAGGCGGAGGAGGCACGTTGCAGCCAGCCGTGACTGTGAGAGCTTTTGGCTTTTTGGTGAGGTGGTGTGTATGGAAAGCCAGACAGTGACTCAGTGCTGCAGTAGCAGTGCCCGCAGAGACTTTCTGAAAGGGGAGCTGAGGCATGCTGGGCAGGGGCCCGATGTGCAGCTGCCCTTCCAGCTAGGGGAAGGGATTGAAGGTGTGGTTTGATCCCACTGAGTGTAGCTGGGCAGAGAGATCAGAAAGGCATACAGCAAGGAGATTTCTCAGTCCCAGCCCTGACCAGCTGGCAGGATAGAGGCAGCACAGTGTGGGATGTTTGGGACTGTGTGCCTGTGAGGGCTTGGGCTGGGAACTGGACAGGAGGGAGATGAGCACCTGAGACAATTTACAGCCAGACAGAACCCTCTTCCTTGGCAGAGATTGAACCTCTGGGAAGGGAAGGACACACCCAGCCCCCGTCTCCTGCAGGATTGCAAGCACTGCCAATGGGGAAGCTCTGGAAAACAGGCAGGACAGGCTCAAGGACCCTTTGCAGGGTGTATATCCACAACAGAAAGAGAGAAAGGGCCTAAGGGAATGCCTAAGGCAACAATTTTCAATTTCTCTCAGGGAGACAAAATATACTGGTTCATAGGGCCCTATTCCACTGAGGCTAGCAAAGCAGGGAGATCAGAAAGCATGCAGCAAGGGGGAATCAGGGCCTCCCCCTGCCTCTGCTAGCACAGAGCTGCCATCGGCACCAAGCAGGAAAGAGCTAACCCTCTTATACAGATTGCCCTCTCCCTTGAAACAGACAGCTAATTCATCAGAAACTACATATTATTGGAAATAAGCTGGAACAGAATAAGATGGGTGGTGCAGGGGTAGGGGGAACACACCCACAATTTTCCCAGAAGACTGCAGTGCTTCCCCAGGGAGACACAAGGGTCCCCTACTCCTGATTGTAACAGAAGCTCCTTCTAGAGGCAGATGAAAGTGATACAGGTGGTGCTGCCAGAAGTTGGACCACCCACCCCAGGGCCTTGAGCTGATAAAAAGCCAGAGGTAGATCCAGAGAGAGATGACAGAAGGCAAATCAAACTCTGTGGGGATGAATTTTACCTTGTTTTTCAAAATTTGCATTATTTTTTTCTTTCACATAGCCTTTTAATATTTCTTCTTTTGCTTCAATAGTATTCCAACTAATTCACTATTCTTTGACTTTTATTTTTATTTTTATTTTTATATTATTTTAATTGTATTTTTATTTCAAATCTCACATTGTACCCTTCCCTTGTCTTACTCCATTTTGCTTTCTTCTTGACCTTTCTTATTTTTGTTGTAAAATTTTTTGTCAAACTATTCCAAAAAATTCAATAAGATGGAAGACTTCCAAACTCTTTTAATGAGGCCAACATCATCCTAGTTCCAAAACCAGGTAGATACAACAAAGAAAGAAAACTACAGGCCAATAACTCCAATGAACATAGATGCTAAAATCCCTAAGAAAATATTGGCAATCTGGATTCAGAAATACATTAAAAAGATCATACACCATGATCAAGTGGAATTCATTCCCAAGGATGCAAGGATGATACAATATTCACAAATCAATAAATGTAATATACCACACAAACAAAGGACAGAAATCACATGATCATATCAATAGATGTGGAAAAAGAATTTGATAAAATTCAGCATCCATTTATGAAAAATACACTCAGTAAAGTGGGAATAGAGAAAGTATACCTCAACATAATAAAAGCAACATACGAGAAACCTACAGCCAAGGTTATACAGCCAAGGTTATACTCAATGGGCAAAAAATAAAAGCTTTCCGCTTAAAAGCAGGAACAAGACAAGGGTGTCCACTTTCACCACTCTTATCCAACATAGTTCTGGAAGTTCTAGCCACAGCAATCAGACAAGAAAAATAAATGAAAAACATCCAAATTGGAAAGGAGGAAGTAAAACTGTCATTATTCAGAGACAACATGATAGTATACTTAGAAAACCCTATAGTCTCCACCAAAAAACTACTCAACCTAATAAGTGAACTTGGCAAGATAGCAGAATACAAAGTCAATATTCAGACATCAAACACATTTTTGTACACCAACGATGAAATGTCAGAAAGAGAAACTAGGAAAAAAATTCCATTTACTATAGCAACAAGAAAAATAAAGTACCTAGGAACAAATTTAACCAAGGAGGTTAAAGACCTGTACTTGGAAAACTATAAGACACTGAAGAAAGAAATTAAGGAAGATACAACAAAAAATGGAAGCATATACTGTGTTCATGGATTGGAAGAATTATCATCATTAAAATGTCCCTACTACCAAAAGCAATCTATAGATTCAAAGAAATTCCTATTAAAATACCAATGACGTTTTTCACAGATCTAGAACAAATATTTCAAAATTTTATATGGAACCAACAAGGATCACAAATAACCTCAGCAATCTTAAGAAAGAAGAATAAGTAGGAAGGATCACAATACCTGATATCCAATTCTGCTACAAGGCCACTGTAATCAAAACAGTCTGGTACTGGCATAAGAACAGACACATAGATCAATGAAACAGAATAGAGACCCAGATATAAACATAAGTCTCTATGGTCAATTAATATTTGAAAAAGGGGTATGAGTATATAATGGAGTATATAGTCTCTTCAATAAATGGTATTGGGAGAACTGGACTGGTACATGCAAAAAAAAAAAAAAAGAAAGAAAAAGAAACTAAACCACCAACTTACACCATGCACCAAAATATATTCAAAATGGATAAAAGACTTGAATATAAGTCATAATACTATAAAAGTCCTAGAGGAAAACATAGGCAGTAAAATTTCAGGCATCCCATGTAGCAATATTTTTTTTGATATATCTCTTAGGGGAAAGGGAAATAAAGGAAAAAATAAACAAATAGGACTACATCAAATTAAAAAGCTCCTGCATGGCTAAAGAAATCATCATCAAAATGAAAAGAGAACCAACTGTATGGGAGAACATGTAACAGACTGAAAGTGACCAGAGGAGACAAGGGAGGGGAATAATGGTGGAAAGAAGGGGAAGGGAGTAGACAAAGAAAGTGTATGAGTGACCCACAGACATGGACAACAGTGTGGAGATTGACTGTGGAAGTGGTGGGGTGGAATGGGCAGAAGAGGACAAAGGGGGAGAAAATTGGGACAGCTTTAATAGAATGACGATTTAAAACATGTTTTTTAAAAAGAGCTTTTTGTTGATCCAGGGAAAAGTAGACTCTAAGATACAGTATTTTATGACCTTTTTGCATCTTTGCTTAGAGAACAACATGAAATGTTTTGCTAGCCCACTACTTGGTTTGCACTATCTAAATATGGCTTACAATTAAATATTTTAAAACATAAAGATGAAAATTAGTTTCATACTCTTATATTTTATCAAATTCTGTTCATTTCAACAGATGCTGAAGTAATCCTACCAGTTCAATGGGAATTTAAATAAGGTAGGGGAAATGTGTAGATTTTAGTTCCTCTCTCAGTACTTGAATTTATAAAGTCAAAAATGTTTAAGTGAAAGGAAAGAAAGAACAATTAAAGGGATCAAAATTTGCTCATGGACTTTCCCACTGGAATCCTAGCGGGGATTGTGGCTGTGTGTGGCTGTGTGTTGAGATTTGTCTTAGAGCATTGAGCTTGCAAAAACGAAGTACCATAAGCTGAACTGTATTTGAAATTTACACTAACTTTTGTGCCCCGCACCTGAATAAGCATTCGGGAGTTTTCTACCACATTGTCTCTTTGTCCCCAACATTGTCTTTTGGTGTTCTCTTGCTCTTTTGATTTGTAGTGGGCAGATGGCTGGGAGGCACCAGTCAAGAGCACACCATTTGGGAAGCAAAGGGAGGTAGCAGTAGCAAGGGTAGTAACAAGAGTGGCCTTGATGGGGAAGGGCCTGAAAGGGCCTTGATGGGGAGAGAGCCAGCTGCTGACATATGATGCAATATGAGGAAGAGGTCAGGGTGACCTAGAAAGAGCCACTGAGAGTTCTATTCTAATCCAAGTGATCTGTAAAATTTCAGGGATCCAGTCTCTGAATATACTTGCCTAACTCACCGTTTTTCTCTAAGCAAAACGTAATTTGTCACAAGTGACTGTTCTGTTAATATGCACAGTTCTGAAATGACTTCATTCTGATAACATTATTAATAAGCTGTGAGACACTGCAAACCCTGTGCATTTTGGAATAAAAATTAAAATAGTTGCCACTAAAGCTTTTAACAGTGGGAAAGAACTTTCTCCTCACCCGCATCTCTTCAGGTTTTGCAAGCTCCATTTTACCTTGTTCTTTTTTTTTTTTTTTCGTATTGGGAAGGCTGGAGACACAGTTGTATGGGTTTATTTTATTTTATTTTCATTGTTGTTCAAGTACAGTTTTCTGTCTTTTACTCCCATCCCAGTCCACC
>PVKM010030889.1:0-17076 GCA_004027735.1 Carollia perspicillata | reverse complement strand
CTTATGAAATAGAACTGTTATCAGACTGAAGGAGCATAATAGCTGGCTTCCACACATAAATGTGGTTAATTACTACATTGGAGACTTGGATCCTTCCAGATGAAAAGAAAATCTGGCAATAATTCAGTACTTTACCCACTCTGCCTTATGAGACAGCAGAGGTTGCCTGCCAGGACTCACCTGTCTCCTCAATAACTTAATTTTTACACCCATTCTGGGGCCGTCCACACCTACAAGTGATATCTGACTGTTGCCTGCTGGGACACTGTGGTTAATTTGTAAAAAATAGGTGTAGCATTTAATTGTGAAATTCACAGTGCTTATAAACTACTTTTGACAAAAAAGAGTTTCAAACTATTTCAAACCATCCAGGAATAAATTTCCCTTGTGATACTCTATAAAATAGAAAACACCTCATCACATTTCAGCAAGGCCGTACCAGGTAAATGCTTTCTGGACAATGGAAATACGATGAAAGCCTGTGTACATCAACTTGTTCATGAACTTAAGATCTAAAAATGGTGTCACCGATGCACTCACATGACTCAGTTATAAGAGTCAAAGAAAATAGAACCTTCACACATGTCTGTGTTTTTGTTCTTCAATAAAGAGTGGAGAGAAAAATAAGAACAGCAATGACATGGAACATGTAAAAGATTTCCTAATAACAAATAACAGGAGTTTTACAGGATAAAAATGCTAGAGAAAGGGATCATTACAAGGAACAAGAGATGATTTTAGAGTGTATATGCTTTGTGTTCTTAATAAAATATAGGAGAAATTCATTCTAATAAATAAGACAGAAAACTTAGATTAAAATGGAGTTGTCAGAAACAAGAAAATAATGTAGGAAAGCCGAACACACAAGAGCAGAATTAAAATTTTGCATTAGGTGAAAAAATTAAGAGGAAATATTTTATTAGAGATGATAAATCAATAACGGAAATTTCAGTTAATCTTTGAAGAAAATAGGAAAAAAAGCACTTTCGAAATACACTTGTAGAATAAACACATTCCTCCATGTCTTTGAGAAATCAAACACAAATAAGGGAAAAATAAATGGGTCCACATTATAATGAGATATCTTTTACTTTGTAGTTAATTTGCCATTGAGTGAGGTCAGCATACTGAAATCCAAATCTGAATTACTACTTGGTTTTGTAAATAAAATTATCTTAGAACACAGCCTCACTCACTCATTTACCTTCTGTCTGTGGCTGCCCACATTTACAATGGCAGAGTCGAGTGCTTGTGACGCAGACCACGTGAACCACAGAGTCAAAAATATTTACTGTTGTTTCTTTATAGAAAATGATGGCTGATTCCTACCCTAGACCACTGACTACAGAGAAATGTTGCTAAAGCAGCAGATTCCTGTGTTTTCATGACTGCCACATGCCTATCTTAGGAAGGCATCCAAGGTATTCAATCACTCTTTCGCACCAGATCCAGTCAGCATTATATTATTACCAATGTGCTGAATAAGCACCATGTCCTTGAGGATGGCAATGAGGATCCACTTGACTCTGATGATCACGTGCAAGGGGAGACCTGGCATAGCTCTGAGCTACAACAGTGAAGGTAAACTGCTGTTTCTGCCCCAAACAAATAACCTCAATAAGAAGTGGACAGAACACTTGGATAGACATTTCTCCAAAAAAGACACAAATGGCTAAGGGTTATATGAAAAGATGTCAAACATTACAAATTATCAGGGAAATGCCAATCAAAACCACAATGATACATCACCTCACACATGCTAGGAAAGGAAACAACAGAAAAGTGTATGTGAACTCTTGTTCGTTGAACAAGAACTCTTGTGCACTGCTGGTAGGACTGTAAAATGGTGTAGTCACTACCGAAAATATTATGGAGAGTCCTTAAAAAACTAGCAGTGATCCAGCAATCCAACTTATGAGTATTAATCCCCCAAAATTGAAGCCAGGATTTTGAAGAGGTATCTGCACTCCCTTGCTCATCTCAGCATTATTCACCATAGCCAAGTGGTAGAAACAACCTAAATGTCCACTGAAGAATGAATGAATGAAGAAAAGGTAATATGTACACACAATGGAATATAATTCAGCCTTGAAATAGAAGGAAATCCTGTCATAATCCACCACATGGGGGAACCTTGAGAACATTATACGAAGTGAAATAAGCCAGTCACAGGAGGACAGATAATGCATGATTCTACTTATATGAAGTATCTAAGGTAGTCAAACTCATAGGAGCAGAAAGTCGAATGGTGGCTTCCAGGGACTGGGGTTGAGGGGAAGTGAAGAGTTGCTATGCAGTGGGTGTAATGTTTAGTCATGCAAAGTGAGAAAGTTCCAGAGAACTGCTGAACAACAATATACATATAGTTAACTGTACTGTGTACTGAACAATTTTTAAGAGCTTAAAGTTCATGTTATATATTTTTTGCCACATTTTTAAAATGAATCCTATATTCCACAGTTCTGATGAATACTGTTAATGGTTACCCAATAGGAGGTAAGAGACGTGGTATATGGGGAGATCGGGGACTGTAATAAACAGTGTTTTCACTTTTTCTTCTATATAAACAATGATGTTTTCTTAAGCTTATAAAATAAATGAGCATGCATTACTGTGTTACTTTTGTAATATAGGCATAAACAACATGGTCCCAGTTAAAAAAAAAGAAGAAGAAGAAGAAGAAGAAAGATAGTTTGTTCCCATTATTTTACTTGGCCCTTTCTAGCATAAGAGCACTTTGTCCTTAAGTCAGTGAGGCAATGTGGGGAGTATCCGCTATGGATGAGTATGTTTTGGATGCATCCAGAGGTTGAGGAAATGACTATCAGGTGCTTTTGCAGACTCACTGGGTCTACTGAGTAATGGATTTAGGACAAAGTTTTGCTTATTCCCGGACTTCCATAAGTATCTTCTCTGATGGTAGGCCACAGAAGTATTTCAGCTTTCCAATGATTACCTCAGTTCAGAATCACCTTCCTATACTAGAAAAGCCTCTTTTCTTCTTCCTTGGGTATAGTAAGCTTGGTAAACAAGCCTTTTAGAAGAAGGATAGAAAGAAAATTACTGGATATACCCATAGCAACAAGATCCAGCCTCCTCTTTGTGCACAACGTTTCATATCTATGAATTCGGTCAGGTCTTAGAATTAAATGAGAGGCTATGATTCTCTATTGCAGGGCAACACTGTTCTCTTTTCACCAGCTTTCATTTTTTTTCTTGTGTGTATAATAGAGGACTACATTTATGAATTTTCTAATGTTACACCAATTGTCATTCCTGGGATAAATTCAACTTGGTTATAAATTATTATATTTCTCATATTTTGCTACTGTCTTTTATTTTTACCTATGTTCACAAGTGAGATTGGTGTGTAGTTTTTTTCACAAAACAATCATGTCAGTTTTGGTACTAAGATCATGGTACCCAATCTCCAGTATATGTCTTGAATAGTTCCCTCCTTACTATTCTCTAGAAGAAATCATAGAGATTTTGATTTTTCTCTTAAATGTTTGACAGAATTCTCTAGGGGAATCTACCAATGTCCTAACTTTTCTTTGTGCCAATTTTGTTGACTAATACAATTTTTAGTGGTTATAGATCTATGAATTTTTCTATTTCTTGAATTAATATCAGTGATGCTAATTTTTTGAGAAATTGTATTTGCAAAGAAACACAAGCCACCTATGCAAGCTTGTCATTTTTCTAACCTTAAAGCAAAACTCTTTGCCTCAAGCATATGCCATCAGCATATGACCTGCGCAAACTACATACATTCTAAGAAGAATATACTCTCTAAGATTTTGATTATGAAGGATAATGTCTCCCGAAGAACAAAAGCAGGGACCACAATGACAATACCATGTGGGTTAACCATGGAACATAACTCAATGACAAAACAGATTTTTCACTGCTCTTGCCCAATGGGATTTGATGCTATGAATTTCCCATGCTGCCTTCTAAAGGAGAGTTTTAAATACATTTGTGCTATTCTTATTTCACCATTTTATGTTGGTGGACAGTGGAGAAAAAGACATTTTGTTTTATGTTTTAATATCATGACCTAGATGAGCCTCAGGAAGGGGAATTGTCTCCCTTCGAAAGATAGTCATTCCCTCTACAAGACAGAGAATTTCAAAATTGTACCTGGTTCAATGTCCATCTCTGGGTGATGCTCGATCCTCCCTCTCCAATCTGGATGAGGCTCCTGAGGTTGTGAATTGGTGTATAGGAAGAGGGAATTTGAATTTTTATGGGAGAGATAAGCAGTGGACTGTGGCAAGGACTGAAAGTTGCCCCTGAGATACCCATTCTCCCTTCTACAGTGAGAGGACTTTAGTGAGGCATGTGGCTGCACACCTGTAATGACAATTTCTAGCCTCCCTTGCATGGATTGTGTCTGTCCCCTGGCCCATGGTTATAAATCAAAGTAATCATAACTTCTGAGACTGAGGTTGTGCATTTAAACGAAGTAGCATGCCTGTCCCTTTCTTTTTCCCTGTTACCTTTTCCCTCTGCTTGGCTGAATGTGAATTGGCTTAGCAGGATCAGGAGATAAGTTATCTGAGACTGGCGGATATGTAATAAGGATGATTTAGCAATAATAAATAAAGCCCTTGATATATGACCCAGTGAAACCTTTGTATAAACCCTAGACCATTTATTGTTGGACTATTGTGTGAGAGGTATACGAACTTCTATTTTGTCCTTCATTACAAGAAATGAATCTGTATTCTGACTGGAATAGTGCTAATGGAAGTAATTATGATGCCTGTGTATAGGTAACTGAAAGGCTTTCCATTATTCTTTTCACACCTTTAGAATCTTATTCTTTAAACTTTGAACAGCATTTGAGGTTAATAGAGAAGATAAGGCCTGCTCCCTCTTGATGTGAAATAGATACAATGTCAAAAACCCTGGGAATACTGCTTATGGTAACTTATCTGTCTGCTGCATTTCTTTTCCTGCATTAACAGTTCCCCGGCGCTGTTCGAGGCCGTGTTTCGGTGGTTATTGTAGTTATTGTTTTCTGCCGTATCTCCCTGAATTTAGTAATATCTCTGTTCTCTTCATGGTGCTGAATATGATAAATCACATTATATTCAAGCTATCTGGGAACCACACCACTGGCATTTAAGATAAATTCCACAGCAAAGACTTTCCCTCATTTACCACTAATCATGTTGCCTTCTTCAGTCTATGACTAGTTGGAAATAATGTTGCTTTGCTGTTGAGATTCCAGAGGATACAGAAATTCAATCTGTGTGATGGTTGATAAGTTTTGTCAAGGAAATGATAAAGTGTCTTCACATAATGAACTTTAGATAGCTAGAGAAAGATAATCTGGGTATTTAGCTGGAGGATGAATACTTGGGTAACAGTACTAGATGAGCAGGAGAAAAACTGTTTTTTCTCTATGGATTTTGCATCACATGTAGAATTTCAAAACTCTTGACCTCCAAAGGCCTCCCAAATGCAGCTTAATAACTGATGATTTTCTGTGGTTTATTCCCTACTTTCAAGAATATTTGTACTCTTTAGGGAGACGACAAACTGAGTTTTAAGACAAGTACAAGGTCATATTTTGAGCCATTAATAGAACACAGACTGATTTCTTGAGCTTTTTCTCAAAGCAGTTTAGCTCAATTTTCATAGCACTGTATATGCCAGGACAGTTTCAGTACTATTTATGAAATATTATTTTGCATGACTCTCTGACTTTCACATTTTTCTTATTCCATTTTCAGGTGGCTGTGTTTTTCTTCTCCCTTCCCCCAGTCTAACCTGTGGCATCACATTTCTAGCCCTTAGGTTGTATGTGTGTATTGTATAGCTTTTCACATTTGAGGAATATGCACATGTAAGTTCAAATCAACAAACCTCAACAAGCGTGTGAATATGAAGTGCTAAGAAAGAAAAAGACATGGAGGTGATTCCTGACACTGTCAGCCTAAGCGGGTTCTTTATAGATGTGCAGGCTTTTGTTTTGTTCTGTTTTTTTTTTTTTTAGATTTATGTGATAACTTAAAGAGCTATTTATGTGTGATAGATTGAATGTAATAAATTAAAATGAGGTATTCAACTCTACTTAAATAAAGTAAAAACTCATTTTGTAGCCAATCATCTTGTTGTAGATTGAATAATATTCAAGCACTAATTCTCTTTTCCCCGAACGTGCACCAACAGATCTCATATTTCTTTTGCCATCATCGTAACATGATAATAGGATTCTCTTTATTCTTTTCCCAAACTAAGATTTTCTTCTTCATACTTAAAAAAAAAAAAGAGTTTGATTTTTTTCCAGTTCTTTTCCACCAATGCTTGAGGAAAGATATTATGTTCTTAAAAACATATTAAAACAGAAAGCAAAGAGTTTGCCAATGCCTCAGTGGATCAATCAAGCAATGTGATACACCTTTTCAACTTTATGGTATCTTGAAATGTTAATAATAATAAATGTTATTATTATTATTTCATAAATGTACAATCAATATGATGAGGTTTCATAAAGACCAAACTTTTGCTTCATTCATTTTCTATCCCTGCCTCTCCCATAACCATTTACCTACTATTTAGAAGATCTACATCAATGCTCTTCTGCTCCATTTGTAAATAATAATAATAATAAAACACTTTGCCACTGATTAGCTAAGTGAAACTCATCACTTCCTCTTTCCTGAATCTACTCTGCTTCCTTTTAAATTGCTATCTCATTGTCCATTAAATCACTTGAAGCTAGAGAACTTCAACATATGCTCCTTTTTCAACACACACACACACACACACACACACACACACACACACACACACACACACGCTACTTCTATTTCCCCCAACCCTGGTCCTTATTATGGCAGTGTGCTGATTTCCTGAAATTCTTTTCCTTTCTTCTTTGTTGAGGTTGCTTGACACCTATTTTTTTCTTTATTATTCTGAGACTTCATTAGTTATACAAAATGTGAACATCTTATATATTAGAAATATACAAGATTCTAAAATTTAGACTCCTTTCTTTTTTTTATCTTACAGAGACAACTGACAACAGACGCCGTAATTCTTTACCTCTTTTCTCCATTGAAACTTCCATAGTCCTAGTTCCAGCTGCTCTAGCTCCTATCCTGATTCCTAAATAATTCTTCTCACCTCTGATTTCTTCCCACTCTATTCAATTATTCAAGGCATCAAAGTGATTTCTAAATACAGATTTGATCATATTATTACCCTGCTCAAACACAGACGGCCTTTAGTCTCTTGAGCATGGTATTCGAGGTCCTGTGTGATTTGACCGCAGCCTGCCTTATCATCTACATGCTTGCCACGCCCATCGATTCGGCTGCACTGCCCAGTACCTTCACTTGTAGAGCACTTCCCTTCACCAAGATCTGTTTTGGAGCTAATGGAAATCATAAAGAACCAATAGATCCACTGTTTTGATTCTAAAATTAATAAAGTATTTCTTTCCACCTCCCATCAATAAAATAAGGAGTGCACCAAATTTTAGGGTATCTCCAGTAGAATAAAATGAATTGTAGTAGAATTTTCTATATCAACTATTTAAAATATCATGAATACACATAAAGATAATTGGTTTTCACCTTGATATTTTGGCTCAACATGTTTGTATTTTCATTTTCATTTTCAAATCCAAGGAAAATTACCCGTGTTAGAGGCTATTATTCAAGGAAACACACATACACACCTACATGCCTTACCAATGCTTTGTTTTCTTAATTACTTTTAAAGTTATTCAACTGTGACTTCATTAGGTTAGATAATTAACTGAAGAGTACCTTATTTGGTATAAATGCTTACAGCATAATATAATTTAGAACTATTAAAGTTTGGCTTTAGCCACAGTTTTAAAAATAGCAGGTTTGGGGTTAAATTTTGATGTAAAACTCCACCTGTAACATTGCATTATTTATGTCTGTTTTCCCAATGCCTAGCACAGTGTAACACAGGGAAAGGTGCTCAGTTGACATGTATGGAAGGCTAGTGAATTGTTATAATGCAGATAGAGTTAAACCAACACATCAACTTTCAATCAAATAATCACTTACTGTGTGTGAGGCAGTAAGAAGGATAGAAAGAACAATGCTGCCAGCCAGGCACCGAGATCCGTGCTGTCTAGAAAATAGGCTCATATGCTTTTAGAAAGAATAGATCTTAAGTGCCTGTGTGAATGACACAGGTATGTACACATAAACAATATAGTAATAAGAGAACCAACATGATGATGATTAATATTTATTGAACATTTACAGTATGCTAGGATTTATGTTGAACTTTTCTAGGCACTGTGTCATTGAATGTTTATAGAAAGTCTGTAGACATGAGCTACTATAATCTCCATTTTAGAGACTGAGAAGGATTCTAGAAGTTATATTTGTATATACACTTAGCTTTACTCAACTAGTAAAGAATAGAGTTGGAATAGGTTTTGTCAGTTTATAACTTCATACTACTCTAAAATGGAGAATTTGCTTCTGACTGGGCATGACTAAGATGGTAGAATTAGCCCTTGGTGGTGTGGCTCAATGGATTGAGTACTGGTCTGGGAACCAAAGGATTGCTAGTTCTATTCCCAGTCAAGGCACATGCCTAGGTTGTGGACCTAGGTCCCTATTGGGGATGGTGTGAATAGGTCCCTATTGGGATGGTGTGAGAAGCAACCACACACTGATGTTTCTTTCCTCTTTCTCCCTCCCTTCCCCTCTGTCTAAAAATAAATAAATAATATTTTTAAAGGATGGCAGAATTAAATGATGAATAGAATCATATATATTCATTAGAAAATAAAAATTTAAAAATATTTTCTTTTATATGTTAGAGCACAATGAAGATAAAACTTCTGTGTGTTTTCAGCTCATAGGAAGAGGGAGATTTCCCTAGGGATTTAAGTTCACCTTTGGCTAGAAGTGGCACTTAGCCAAGCTTTTTTCCACAATGTTTTGAAGTCTAGATGTATTGAGTTTATACATCATAAATACTGATAAATCTAGTGTAGCATACACTGGAAGTTTCAGGTTTTAAAAACTCATTGTAGATCATTTAACAGGATTAAAAAACATTGCTCCATAATATTACAGAAGTTACCATGGTGTATGTCAAGTTACAATTTCAAAACAGCATCAGCATATATAATCATATTACTAATTGAGTCCATAGCAAATATGGAAACAGGTGTATACATAAAGATCTACTTTGGTAATTGAAATCTATTTTGAATAAACAGCAAACAATATATCTTAAACTGTCATTACTGTGGCATTCAAATGAAAAGAGATTCATGAATGATTATGCAAATTTCAAGAAACACATTCAAAATGCACTTTAAAAGCACTGTGCAAAAAGTGAAAAGATTTCTATTTCTTGTTTTCTTTGCTGAGTTAATCTACTTGTATTTCAGAAATCTAAGATTTAAGAAAGAAGAAACTGGTAATTTATTAGGAAATAAACTGGCACAGATATAACTATGGGGTATTTCTATAAATATTTTCAGTCAAGTACGCTTGGCCAGGAAGTTTGAAAACTCATGATTCAAATTGAACAATTCATAGGGAAAAAGACAAATAAAATGGATTTTCAACCCATGAGACAGGATATAAATTAAAGATATAAAACAAAGAAGATGAGATTCATCTTTTCATTCGTCATTCATTCAGTGTCTTTTATCAGGCACATTACTATGTAAGATACCCCAGTGGACAATGGCCTCTGCCCTCATAGTGACAAGTACAGAAATTTTTAGAGTAATAGTCCAATGAATTATTTAACTACAACTATGATAAATGCTCAAAGGAGGCATTTGAGTGAACTGTGAGTGTAATAAGAGAGCTTGAATTAGTGGAGGGGGCAAGAGAAAGGGGTATATGGTGGGCACACCAAAGACCAATTCATTAATGAAGTGAAGTTTGGGGCTGAGATCTGAACTAGCTAGGTCAATCAACTAGTAGAGAAGGCATAAAGTCGGATAATTTTGTGGTATGAAGAATAAAAACATACAGCACTATCATGGACATGACATGAGGTGGGACAATACTAATGGAAAAAGAGTGACCTTTAACATTCGTGTTGTATTATTGTCCATGTGCCAGGCATTTTTCTAAGAGCTACCCCTATGTATACTCAATTTACTTCTCATAGCAACATTCTGATGTCAGTTTAAATTATGTTCTCTTTTTAAAAAAAATATTAATTGATTTGAGAAAGAGGGGGAGACGAAGAGAGAGGAATTCATTGTTCCACTTATCTATGTATGCATCCATTAGTTGACCCTTGTATAGACCCTGACTGTAGATCGAACCTGCAACCTTGACATTTGGTGACAATGCTCTAACCTACTGGCCCACCTGGCTGGGGCTGTTTTCTCATTTTAAAGATGAAATAACAGGGGCAGAACAACATTCTCAGGACTGTGATGCTTATCTGCAGGACAGCCAGGTTGAACCTTGTCCATCTGATTGCAGAGACTGTACCGTTGATCACTACCCATCAGATGGGGCTGAGACCTGCACTAAGTCAATCAGCTAATGAATTAGACAGAAAGATAATGTTGTGGTGTCATCGTCCAGCATCTATGTGAGTTTCTGCACCAAAACATTTCATAGTGTAACAATGTAGTTGTCACAGGTTTACAAGTGACTTATGGTAGGCTGATGTTAAAAAATGCTATATTTTGAAGTAATACTACGCGATGTTTAAGTTTATTTTGAACTCAGACAGCCAGGATTTGACTCCCTGTTCCATCCTTCCTTCCCTTTTGTGTGAAGTTTGGCAAGTTTCTTCGGATTTGCAAATATCAACAAATAACTATAAAATTGGGATAATAATGATATCTTTATTATGGCTTGATGTGAGGTTTATATTAGATAATAAATGTTCACTATATACTTGGGGCGGAGTAATTGCTATATATATGTTATGTTAGCTATTATTATTAGCTGGAAAAAAGATTGAAAATGAATGTCAAAGAGGACTTTGAATGCCTTGCACAAGAGTATAAATATTACTCCATAAGTAAGAGAAAACCATTGAGGTTTTTATGTAAGCACACATGATAAATTATTAGTGATAATCTATAGCTTACAAAGTGTTTCCAAACACTTTATTTAATTTAATCCTCATTAACTTTGAAGGGATGATATTTTGATTGTGATTTTACAGATAAAAAGACTAAAACTTAGGGAGACTAAGGGTCTTGTCCAAGGGCTCACAAGACTTAGTAGAATAGCTGTGATGTAGATTCAGGATTTAAAGTCAAAGGACAGTGTAATTTTTGCCATAACACAACTATCAGATGATTTTTAAAGACATGTATGGAGGTTATAATGGGAAACTAAGAAGCAGAGCTATTTTAGTTATTCTGAATTTGAAGTACATATTTTTTAAATTTAACTTTTTGAATGTTGTTGGGTGGAACATACGTGGAACATACATGGTAAAGGAACATAGGCAACTAGTTTAAGAAGCTGGAAACTTCGATATTGGGCCCACTTATACCCCTTCTTGGCTTTGTGACAAGTTGTAGACAAATCATTTAACCTTTATAGTTGTAGAGTCTCCTCATTTGAGAAAAAGAAATAATCTCATTTCTTGTGGTTTTCCAAAAAACCAAATGAGACACTCTCCTCCTCCAAAGTCACAACAAACAACACAGAAAACTAAAAAAACAAAACAAAAAACCCACACATACAGTAGTATTCACTTTAAAAACTAAAGTTCCCATTCCCCTGCTACAATTTAAAATCTTATAGGAAAAATAAAGTAAAAGGCACTTAAATGGAAAGAGAATAAAATATTTTTTATTATTAAAATAAAATCAAACCTATAGAAATCTAGGAAGGTTTTCACTAGCATTTACATGTGGTAACCCACAAATAGTGGCAACTCTGCTTTTACTTGCTGACACTGCTCACCAGAAATCTTTTGGGTGGGATCTCTCTCCCAGTTTGCACTGTGAACATGCAGACCTGTTTTGGTTTGTTGTACATACCACATGTGCCAAAGGACATTTTTCTAAGTTTAGTCCTCAGGACAGATGTGAATGAATTTTTGCTTTTATGGCTTTGCTTTCTGTGTCCTATCCTGTTTCCAGACATATCATCTTCTTTAAAGAAGCAGAAGTAAAAACCTAAGTATTCTTCTCAGTTTCCTTTATTGTCCTGAAGACCCTTGGGGGTAGTTGGGGTGGGAGTAAAGGGGGTTTGAACTTTCTGTTCATTTCTTTCTCCAACATATTGCTTTCCTTCTTCTCTATGTATACCCAACTAAATTTATACCTGGTTATATCTAATGAAAATTTTTGAGATTTATGAGTGTCCTCAAATATGCTGTGCATAATAGAAATTTCTATAGCTTCACATATTTTTGGAGAGTTTAATTTGATAATCAACAACATATTGTAAACCTTTATAAAATTACTGCTTGGAAAAAAATGGAACTCTGACCTGTAGAACTTTGGTAAAGGCTAGAGTATCTGAAGTAATTTAACTACTTAAAAGAATAATTTGTGTTAAGAATTCTTTCTCTCCCCACCCCTTTGGCCTAAATTACATAATCTCTTCCTTTCCTACACAAGTTCATGAGAAACCAATGTGGAAAAGCTTCAGATGAAAAGAGAATTTGCCGAGTGGTGAGATAACAGAGTGAAATATGTTGAGCTCCGTTTTGTTGGAGTGTTAGAGAGAGCGCTGTGGTTTTTATACTTAAGAGACAACTTGGGACTCATGAGAGTGTAATGTATATTGTTGAAAAGCCATCAGCATATTAAAGAACTTTACTGTTCTACAAAGATAGTTTTGGTTTATAAAGAATTAATCTTCTTTGCCACACTTAGAATGTTAGAGAAGTAAAATGAGAATGAGCATTCAAAACCACATATTCTAGTATTCTACTTTCCACAGGAGGAACCTGGGCTCAGAAGAGAGGTGAGATGCTTAACTGAGGTCTCACTGCTTGTTGAGGCTTCAGTCAGGACCCTGACCAACTGATCCTGGGGCAGTGCTCCTATGGTGAACGTCCTTCCTTTTCCTTCAGTGGGCTCCATGTTTCCTTTACCTCAAAACAAAAACACCTTATCTGGGATTGGGCTTTTCCCTCATAGGCAAAAAACAGAGCGAGAATGGAGCCTAGTTCCAAGCACGTGAGTCAATTTCAAGCAAATTGATATATACCAACAACACTGTGAAGGAAGAGATGTTTTGTGGACCAAAGAAATGACCTTCACGCAGGTGGAAATAGAAGCTGTGTTAAATGCACAGTAAGGTAGAGGAACAGATGAATTCTATATAAAGCTAGGTCAAATTGATGATGGCAGCAAGTTACTAGTCAAGGACATTCACAGGGAACCTTACTGAAACATTTTTCCGTGCTTCCTTAGGAAAATACTTCAAATCTTTGGCTTGGGAGAAAAAGGCATTCAGGTAGAGAGTTCCTAAATCATCACACTTTTTCAGAGAGCAATTCTATTGCTACTGAAATCCTCCAACATTTAAACACTTAAAAACCAGATAAATGTGCTAAACAGAGTTCATGTGACATTATTGTGAAATAGAGGCAGCACAGATGATGAATGCAAGGCTAGATTACAGTTTGAAAGTCTGCATAATGAATGCTTCTCCATATTCACCAACTAAGCAAAGAGGAGAGAAAGCAATGCCAAACTCAGGAAGGCTTCCCAGCGAAATGTCGAAGAGAAATATGCTTGGTGTAACTGCCAAGTTTTATCTCAGGGGCTGAAGGGTGTAGAGTAGTCATTGTGAATGAAAAGTGATATGCTCTTCAGAATTTATTCTCAGGGGCGAATACTAGCTATGAGGTGCAGGGCTGTCTTCACAAACATAAAAACATTCAATGTGTGAAGTTATATTGATGTGGGAAGTCTTGAAGTCGACTGCAAAGAACTGGAATGGTTGCCTTCAGTGCTTGTATTTTCCTCCAATATAGATAGCTTTCTCTTCATCCTAAAGCAAATGAAATTAACCAAGTTTAGGAAGTGTTATATACAGTATGGTCTGATCATAAGTCACTCTGCTGACTCCTTGTCTTCCTGTAAATTGATTGACTCATTGAAGCGAAATTCCTTACAGGAAAGTTTTCTCTCACCTTCATTCTATAGTCATCTGTGACCCCTGAAGCCTGCCCTGTGTTTATATTATCGCAAGTCAAGTCACTCAGTAAAAAATGGAGCAAGAGGAAACAGGTGAAGAGTAAGGACCACCTGTGGTCACAGATGAGCAAAGAAATCACCAAGGCAACTGAAGGGAGATGCATTTGAAAGTCCTGAAAGAAGCTGAGAATGAAAGGGCTTTACTTTTCACCCAAGGAAGTACACAAGCAGTTTCTCTTTACCAACAAATGGTCAGGGAAAGTTTCAGTGTTTGAGGAATCCCCAGAACTCTACTCTGGTAAAACACCTCCCTGATCACGGTGATCACCACAGACAGGAGAAGCTGCATTGAAAAACGAATTGAAGGAGCTGGCAATCCAGGAATCACTCATATTGATACAAAGAGATAAGATTGATAAGATTGAAGTGAACATATTAGCTGGTTTGCTGAAACACTAAAGTCTTTTCCATAAAAGACAAGAAAACCGTGTTTGAGGGACTATTTAAGGAACCCCATGGCAGTGGGGTTGGAGATAGCTAACATTTAGGTTGGGCTATCCACTCTATGAAAATTTATATGCAGGTATGACTCTAACCTTAGGAAATAGCTTTTCACGACTGGAATATGCTCATCAGACTCACCAATGACTGTTTTATTTGGCCAGGAGGGCCCAGATGTGGATGGGGAAAATGAACAGTAACTGCCCTCTCTCTTTACAAGGTTATACCCTGTAAATAGTTGTTTTATAATCATTCATTAACAAGTAATGGCTTAAACCTTTTTCACACAATAAAGTGACTCTATTATTTCCTTCCATGAAACATGTTCAAATATTTATGGTATTGTAAAGAATGCTGACAGATTCTCTTGACTTTTCTTAAGCAGCACCAGTTTAGTATTGTGCAGTTAACCGGAGGACTCAGGTGGACTTGGTGATAGGCAGAGAATCTGTGAGTAGAACTTTGTGTTCCATGGGAGATGACCAGATGGAGAGGGAATCCAGGCGGCAAAGTTTGTCTCAAGGCCTATGGGCTAAGTTAAATCAAGAAGCAGAACAACAAAACAAACAAACAAGCAAACTATAACCAAAGACACTGAAATTGAGAACAGGCTGACAGTGACCAGAGGGGAGAGGGGAGGGAATTTCAGGGGGAAAGGTGAAGGTTTGCAGGAGCAAGTATAAAGGACACATGGACAGTAATGAGGGGGGATGGAAACGAGAGGGAGGTGGGGAGGGTTGTGGGGGTTGGCTGGGATGGGGGTAAAAGGCAGAAAATTGTACTTGAACAATATTTTTTTTAAAAAAGAAGCCGAACAAAGAGTGCATCATTCTCTTACAACTTCTCTTAGAGAGAGTAGGCTGGAAAAAATAGTGAGTAGAAACCAAAGAACATTACTTCCCTGTGAGCTGTATGGAATAATTGTTGAGGTTTTAGATGGAAGGGTCAATGAATTAGAATATGTTTTCATGTCCAGAATTCAAAGCCAATTAAAGATAAACACAAGCGGCAGACAGATTAAAACAAAACAAAACAAAACAAAAACAAAACCAACAACCCCCTAAAAAATTCTATCATGGACCAAACCTGGAATGGAAGATAGGATTTGGAGGTGTAGCCAAAGGACCTTACTAAGGCTTTTTCCACGAAGTAGCCAGACTTTCCCAACCAACTCCTGGCTCCAGTGGACCACTGCCTGACATCTCTGGAGGGGCAGCCCCCTTGCTGCATGTCAGAGAGCAGACAAACCATACAGAGAATACAGGGTGTCAGCAGCTGAGGGGCTAGAAACAAAGGGAGCTAATGGAGACAGTGCCCTTAGCAGACTTAATCTTCAAGTGTATTTGGTGTAAGTAACTGCAGTATAGGCCTCAGCCAACAGTGGCAGGGTTTGATTTTATTTCCAGACGTGACCTGGAAGCTGTTGTGTTCATTAGTGTCTCATATATCCTGGAGTATATGCTTGATACTAATATGTAAAGTTAGTTTCAAATATTTTCAATCTTGCATGCAGATAATTATATGCAATTGGAAAATCATAATCAATTTATGGTAGATAGGGTACTAATTTAATTAGAATATCATTTATCCTGGGTGTTTCCCCATTTCAACCATTTTGAAGCAATAAGAGGTGTAAGCAACTGAATAAATATTTCTTTGAAAAGCCCCATTGTGCTGCAGGCACTGTCTTGATAACACACAGAGAGGAATGAATGGGACCCATTCCCTGGCCTGAAAAATCCTAATCACACAGAATTTACAGACATGTGGCTAATTAGGTGCAACACAATGAAAGTGCATTGATAGAGGCAGTGCAGAAGTAACAGAAAAGAGAGAGGGCTCAGGTCTGACATCAGGAAAGGTTGGGGTTTTAATCAGGGGCAAAAGTGTCCTTCAACAGGCTCCTGTTGGGATGAGAAATGACATTCTAGGTAGCAATAGGAACAATTCTGACAATAATAGGACCCTTTGTGGAATTACAGATAATGATATTATTGAATAGTAGAATTCAACTGTAGATTTGATGGGAGTTAAAGGTTAAGATGTAGGTGGAGGCAAGCTCTTAGAAGTTATTTAGTGTTATGTTCGTGTTGTTATTTTTTATCGCTTTGGCTTATTTTTGCTCCCTTTATTAGCAACAGAAACTCCCATTTTTTGCTAAAGATTAGGTGGGGACTAGATATCACCTTAGTATTGCCACTTTACTTTTGCCATACTTAGAAGGTTAAAGGAGTAGGAAAGCAGTCACAAACCTTTTAAGGAGGAAAGGGTCTTTGTACACTTACAGGGGTTTATCACTAGGCTGCGGTCTTACTTCTGTGACATGGTAAACATTGGACTCAGTCCTTCCAGCATTCGTGAGGCCGATTTGCATGCCAAAAGTTAGTGTGCATCATAAATGAACACACTTATACATCTACAGTACTTATTTGAGAGCCTATGATTCGCCCTGCTGTTAGGAAATAATT
>PVKM010030888.1:0-17063 GCA_004027735.1 Carollia perspicillata | reverse complement strand
TAACACCCAGAGTCCTGCCCTACTTTAAAGTACTGTCCTTTGGAGCCTGAGGCAGTTGCTAAGTGGTTGGTCCAGGTAACTGACCTTGTTCTCAACCACTGTCTGGCTGCAGGCTTCCTCCTCAGGGCTGGGTGTGGAACTGGTGCTGCAGCTGCTCCTGGGCTGGAGAGTCTGTGAACACACCAGCAAATGGTCCGCCATGTCAGCAAGAGAGATCAAGAGAGAGACTCTCTTCTAGGGGCCACGCGCCATGTGACTGCTAAGGTTGCCTGCTCCATGGAGAGGATAGGCCAATGCACCATCTGAGTGTAGGTCCTGAGCAGGAGAGAGCATTTCTTTGCACCCCTGAGTTTATATTAGCATTGGGTGTGAGACAGTGTTGGTGCTTTCTCAGGATGACCAGTTAACTTTCTAAACTTGTTTACACTTTGGGTTGTCCACCTCCTACCCAATCCCTTCTTTCCCATGCCTAGATTGATAGATGTCTTTGGTCCAGCACCTCCCCCTGCCACCATTTAACTTCTATTGCACTTGTGCTTGCCTTGCCCTAGTCCCACCCCAACTCTGGTACCAGAAGCAGTAAGAGGGCTTTTTCCCTCTATCCATTTATCTTGCTAGCCTTGCACATGCTCAGTGTAAGAACCTCCCCCAGCCACCATCGTGGCCAATGGGAAGATTCCTGCTCCAGTCTTTCAACTCCACACCTCCCGTGCTCTAGTCCCCATATAAACAAATTGCCCACACTGGGGGTCCACCACCAGAGAGCCACCAAACCAAAAGCATAAGCAAAGGGATCCTGGAAATCATCTATGGCCTCTCATGCAGTGCCAAGGGTAGCCTCTAAGGCAGCCCTGAGGGTGTTATCAACAGGAGGGATGGATCATCTACAGCCAGGAACATAACCTCTGCATAGGGAGTGCTCAATAACCCGGGCAATGCAGCCTCACCCACAGAAGTGAAACTCAGTGTCCTAGTGGCCCCAGATGATTTGCAAAGGTATGGTCTGGCTGCACACAATGCCCTCGGTGCTCAAACTTCTGACCTCCATGTGGAAGGAATGTGGCTTGGTTCACAAGTGGCTCCCAGGTTCCATTCCCATGGCCCAGCTCCATGTTCTCCCATGGCCTCTCCTGTTCCCTGCCCTCAGCTCACACCCAGCAATTCAGATAGGCTATCTTACTGGTATTGGTACCTAAACTTGCAAGCTCACATTATGATGATTCTTCAGATATGATGCTATCCTAATGAACAAGAAGGCAGTTAGAGTTCCAGTGAGCACACATAGCGTTCATGAATTATGATGAAAGAAGGGTAAATAATGTATATCCATTGTCTTTTATCATTTAAAGCATGAAGTAAATTGTTTTGCAGCTATGATATCTGGTATGTTTTGACATAATCAACATTCCAATGAGCCTTAAATTTGTGAATCATTTCTAGTCAGCAACAAATGTCCAGGAGCAACATTTTCACCACATTCTCAAGCCAATTCTAAACCTTATTCCTGAATTCAATTACATTGAGTAAGTACCCAACATTGATACTAAACTTCTGGTCAAACACACAAAATCATGTTTTTCATTAAACTAGTCATTTTGTCTTTGATTATTTCCATTTGTCATGTAATAGTCATATCTGCCATTAAATTATTTATTCCATAACATTGTACCACATCTATTATATTTTCACCAATTATTTATTCCATAATGTGGTACAATATCTATTACTTTCTCAGCAATTATTCTAATGGTTTTCTTCTTTGTAATAATGTGCATTCCCAACTAACGCTTCGAATAACTCTTTGCTTTTTCATTTATCAAATTATATACTTCAAACTAACAGGCCAAGCATATTCCTGACTAATAAATCTATGGCCTATGTTAAAATAACGGTATTTAAGACCACTCACCCTATTAATAAATAGTTATCTGAGAAGTTTCTCTACTTAAAAAAATTCAAACAATGGTGTTAAGAATATTATTACCTACAGTATTAGAAAAGTAACCAAAAAAAGGTTTAAGTAATAAAGATGTTTCATTATCTCATGTTGCAAGAAGTCTGGTAGAGCAAGTTAAGGTGCAAAGACTCAGTGGTGCCATGGATGACCCAGGGTCTTCATACCTTCTGTTCTCCCATCCTCGGTGTATGGATCTTTCACGCACATCCTGTTGCTTAGCCTCGTAATGACAAGAAGGGTGCTGCAGCTCCGCGTACAGATCAGGGCAGGCAGAAAAGAGAGTATGAAGCAACAAAATCTGTCCCTTTTATTAGACAATTACAAAAATACCAGATCTCTACCTATGTCTCACTGTCTGAAAATATGTAACATGATTACTTCTACTTGTAAGTAAGTCTGAGAGAACAAATATTCATAATCCTTGCCTCGGTGTTGAAAAAGAGATCAAAAGTGAAGTTGGCCTCGCTAATTACAACACCCTGCCAAGTAGTACTTAAAACAATTTTCTAGTTAATCCATTAGGAAGAAATGCCACAAAATTTAAATGCCTTAAATAGGATTCAATATCATAAAAAAGTAACGAGTGTATTACATTTGTACTTACCAGCCTACAACTGATGATTTCCATCAATGCCGGATTACATTGAGCCTTGCCTGGTCTGTGTGTAGCCACATTAAAGTACTTATTTGTAAAATTTTAAGTGTGCAGATAAATACAGAGTAAAATAGGAAATTGAGAAGGATGGTCAAAGAAGAGCTACAAACTTAGCAGTCAATACTAAAATTACCTAAGTTTCGAATGTATGCAAAGGTAGCAGAAAAAGGTTTAATCTAAGGCCTTCAAAAAATTAGTTAACATAGTAGCTCATTTTAGTGTATTGGTTATTGATACTACATTGCAAGTTTGTATTGACCACAACTGAATGCAAATGTTTTGAAGATAATAATTACCACCTAAATTTTGATGATCATAAACAAATTGCTGATTTAAAACCTGTGTCTTGGTGGATTTTGTAAATTGGCATTGTATGTGTTAAAATGATATCTTAATAATCTTCATCATTCATGCTGTCTTATTCTTGATAAATTTATTATTGAGTAGTCCCCTAAATCATTTTGATTTGTATTTAGTACCTTTGAGATCATTGTTGCATTTTTTTTCTTGATTTGAGGCAGTTTTTTCACTTGCATTCGACCTAAACCAGGAATCTAAGAGAACCAGTAAAATGGACGTTAGTATTAGAATAACAATATACAAATACAAAAGCAGCTTAGGAGAAACTATCCGTGAATGGCACTCAGGGAGTGTTTTTGTATGCTGGATTTAATTAATTTCTAAATTAGAATAACTAGGTTGCACGGTACTAGTCTGGGATGATACTTAGACCATGATGGAAATGTCCAGATGATAAATAGGAACAAATTACTATGGGAATGTGTGCACATATTCCTCACTTAGTGATCATTTTCAAATAACCTCATTAATGCTTTTCTTACTCAAATTTATCACTTGAGACTTGAAATAGCCAATCACCAGTCATACGCTTACCTAAAATGCTAAGAGATCTGAAGACAAAACTTTCTATATTATTATTTCATACGAAATGTAAACTAAGTTGCATGGGATGACTTCTCTTCAAATTGATGACTTTCATCAACACTTGCAGGATGCAGGTAAAGAGAAGAATTCACTAGAGCTTTTACTACTTGCTAGGGTACCATATATCATGTTGTACGCTAATGAAATCAAGGTCTTTCTACATTTATAAACCATTTTGCCTCCGTTGGAGGATTTAACTAATCAGTAAAAGCAAACTATTTCCTAAGAGTTTTCCTGGGAAAATGACTTTTGATCATTATATAAAAGAGTACTCGTGTTTCTCTATATAAAAATTGTTGACTTTTATTGTTAACTTTGTTCATTTAAATTGGGAGATGTCTGCATCTTTAGAGAACCCCAGGACAAATAGGAACTGTAAGGTGATTTTGGAAGAATGCATAAATACCATGGATATAGGTTATGCCCATCAGTGTACACTACCAGAAAGTAAGTACTTACAGCTGAGACTCAGAATATAAATAGAGGATCTACATTTGAAATAGAAATAGAGACACAGATGTGGGTAGATAGTTCCTAGGGTGAGAGCATCAAATGATTGGAAGCCACATGGCCAGTAATGAAAACGCAGACATAGCATAGAACAGGAAAAGATCAAAATTCTTTGAAGAGAAGAATAATACTAATAATGGAGTAGTGATAATCCCTCACTTTAGAAGACTCACTAGAGAAAGCTGAACAATGCTCACAGAGAAGAGATACAGGTTTATGTGTTCAGAAATCTCTATGTGCTAAACCACTCTCTAGGTAATATAATGAAAGTTGCATTTTGAAATCCTATCTTTGCTTTTTTTTTCATGAATTTGTATTTTCTCCATTGCTTTTCTTGTGAAGCAATTTTTAGAAGATCCAAACTTTGTTTTATTGATCTGACACCCAGGCCAGAAAAAGTAATGCAAAGTAACCTAAATTTGGGGTATATTGTATATATTACTTAGAGAATTGGGAAAAATAGTTTAAGCAGAAAGGTACAGCTGAGGAAAGAAAAGAAAGAGGAAAATTAAATAAAAGTATATAAATAAAATACCCCAATGTCTGGCAAAATAATAACAGATAAAAATTAAATAATAAGAACAGTGAAAATTGCTGGTTCCCCCATATACACCCTTGAATTCTTCGGATAAGCTTGGAAAGAAAAGGTCCATGAGGAAAAACTTAGGATATAAGTATACAAAATTTTGACTTTTCAGGTGTCTAAAGAACACAAAAAGAAAAAAGAAAAAAATCTAATTCATCTCAATAATGATTTTTAACAGATCACTGAGATCTAATTGATACAACAGACTATCTTATGTATATAAGATGTATTATGTATGTCATCTTATATATATACATACATACACACACATATATATGTATAGTTAAATTTTCAACTTTTTAAGTTAAGACAAATGTCTACACCTGAGAAACCATCATTATGATCAAGAAACTGAACATATCTATCATTCCTCCTGCTTCTGATAATCACTCCCTGTTCAGCCTTTCTCGTCCTCAAGTATCATGTATATGCTTTCTGTCATGACAGATCAGTTTTGATCTTCTGGAATTTTTTAAAATGAAATAATATACAGTAGTAGATACTGTTTTTTGTTTAGCTTCTTTCACTCAGCATAAGTTTTTGTAATGCCTCCACACTGTTGCATGTGTTTACCCTTTTTTACTGTTGAATAGAATTTCATCATACGGATATAATATAAGCAGTTTATCCATTCACCTACTGATGGACATTTTGGTTGTTTCCACTGTTACAAATAAATCTGCCACAAATATTACTGTATAAGTACCTGTTTGGACATAGGTTTTTATTTCTCTAGGAGTAGAATAACTGGATCATATAGACAATATGCTTAACTTTTGAATGAAATGTGAAACTGTTTGCGACAGTGATTATATCATTTTACCTTCTCACCAGCACTGAATGAGAATTCTGGTTGTTTCATAGCCTCATAAATGCTTGGTATGGTCACTCCTTTCAACGTTAGTCATTTGAATGTATGTAGTAATACTCATTCTACTTTTAATTTGCCTTTCTTAGTAAATAATGATGTTAATCATCTTTTCAAATACATATTTTTCATCTTTATATTTTCTTTGGCAAAGTATCATTCTACCTTTTTTCAAACTTTGGGGTTATTTATATTCTTATTATTGAGTTGTTAGAGTTCTCTTTCTTACTACTAGATACCAGTTCTAGATACAAGTTCTTTATCTGATAGGGGTTTACCAAGTATTTTCTCCCAACCCCTGGCTTACCTTTTCAGACTCTTAACAGTGTCTTAAAGAGCAGATATGTTTCGTTGTAATGAAGTTGAATTTATCATAATTTTTTATGAACTGTGTTCTTGTTTTCATAGTTAAAAAATATTTGCCTAACACAAAGTGAAAAAATTTTCTCATTTTCTTCTAAAGGTTTTGCACTTTCAGGTTTTGTGTTCAGGTTCATACTTGGTTTAAATTGATTTTTGTATGTGGTACCAGCTGTGGATTATAGTGCATGTTTTTTAGTTCAAATTCCCAATTATTTTAGTGCCAATTTGCCTTCGCATTTCTGTCATAAAATGAGCTCATCTTATGTATGTATCTATTAATAGTTTCCTATTCTGTTTAATTGATCTATTTATCATTATATAACTACAATGACATCTCGATTATGGTAGCTTTGTAAAAAGCCTTGAAATCTGGTACTGTTAAGCTTACAAGTTTGATTTTCCTTTTATATTTGTTTATATAATTAAAGATCATTTTTATCGCCACTTAAACTTTAACATCAGCTGTCAATGGCTGCAAAACCACATGGTAACATTTTAATTGGGTGCTGAATCAACAGATCACTTTGGGAAAAATTGAAATCTTAATGTTTTGTCTCCTGCACCATGAATATGATATATTTTTCCAATTATTTATTTTTTAAATTTCTGTCAGCAGTGGTTTATAGTTTTCAATGTCCAGGCCTTGCACTTATTTTTTTTCAGGTTCACTTCTAAATTTGTCAAATACTATATCTGCATCTGTTGAGATAGCAATCAGATTTTTCTTTTTCAATCTGTCAATCTATCATATGGTGAATTACATTGATTATGTTGATTATTTTCAAATGTTAAATAATTCCTGAAATAAAATGCATTTGGTCAAGAGGTATCTACCTTCTTAAATAATGTTAAAGTTGGCTTGCTAAAATTTTGTTCAGAATACACCTATGCTCATAAAGATAATGTTCTGTACTTTTCTTTTTTGTAATTGCTTTAGTTTGGGCTTGGACATTTGTTGTGGCAAGGTGTTTAAAAACAATTTTAATTTTTTAGGAGATTTATACTTTTTAAATTTACTTTGTAGTAAAATTTGACAGTATTCTACAAGGAATTTTCCATTTTATATATGTTGGCTAATTTGTTGACATAAAGTCATTCACAATATCCCCCTATTATCCTTTCATGTATTTTCTTTTTTTTTTAATTTTTTTAAAATTTTTATTTTATTGTATTTACCTTTAGATAGGAAGGGAAGGAGAGAGGGAGAGAAATATCAATGTATGGTTGCCTCTTGTGCGTCCCCTGCTGGGAACTGGCCTGCAACCCAGGCATGTGCCCTGACTGGGAATCGAACTGTGGTTGTTTGGTTCCCAGGCCCGCGCTCAATCCACTGAGCTACACCAGCCAGGGTCTTTCATGTATTTTCTGCATTGATGTCCCTTTCCTCCTTCCTTGTATTAGTGATTTGTGCCTGCTCTCTTTTACTCATGATCAGTATGGCTACAGGTGTATTCATTTTATTGATTTTCTTATATCAACTTCTGGTTTAATTGATTTTCTCTATGGTTTTACTGTTTTCTTTTTTTAATTTTGCTGTCTTCCACTTTGATATTTATATCTTTATATTTTTCTTTGCTTACTTTGGGTTTATTTATATTTTTCTTCTCATTTTTAGTTTCATTTGTTATTTTTTCTAGTTTTTTTAAAGCAGAGGTAAGATCATTGATTTGAAACTTCTTTAATGTAGGCACTTCAACTATAAATTTACCTCAAATACTGCTTTAGAGGAATCACACAGATTTTCATATGTGGTATGTTTATTTTGCTTTATTTCAACTACTTTCTAATTTCCTCTTGATTTCTTCTCAATGACAATTTAAAAGTGAGTTGCAGTAACTCCTCCTCATCCATGGTTTTGCTTTCTGGAGTTTCAGTTACCTGTGTTCAACTGTGACCTAAAAGTATTAAATGCAAAACTCCAGAAACCAACACTTCAGAAATCTTAAATTGCTCATTGTTTTGAGTACCATGATGAAATCTGCCCAACTCTGCCCCACCTGAGATGCGAATCATTCCTCTGTGCAGCGTAGTCACCCTACATAGGCTTCCAGCCCCTTAGTCACTTAGTGGCCATCTCAGTTATCAGATCTACTGCCAAGACATCTCAGTGCTTGCCTGCATTCAAGAAATAATATTCTTCATATTATTAAAATGTGAATTTTTTCTTAATAAAAGAAAGAATTTTCTTTCTTTTTTCTTTCTGGAACTCAATTATGTATTCAATAGAGTGCTTAAAGTTGTCACTCAGATCATTAATGATTTATCATTTTTAATAGTTTATTTTTATTATTTTTCCATTACCATTTATCCTCTTTAATCTGCCTCCACTTCTCCCCACCCTCTCTACCTGCCCTTCAATCACCACCCTGCTGTCCCAGTCCATGACACCATTTTCTTTTTTGTCCAATCCCTCCACCCACAGCCCCCGTCCCCAGAGCTGTCAGCTTGCTCTCTATGAGTCTGTCTCTATCTTGCTTGCTAGTTCAGTTTATTCAAATTACACTTTCTGTTTTATTTTATTATGTAAAGTTTCTATTGCTATGACTCTCACTCACTAATGTTTTCTTTAATTTTTAATCTGCTACTAACTTCATGAGTTTATTGTTCATCTCAAAGTTTCTATCTCTAGAAGTTTGCTTTCCATGTCTCTACTTCTGGGACATGTAGAATGCGGATAGAATAGTTACTTTAATGTCTTTGTCTCCTAATTTGAACACTTATATCGGTTCTGGGTCAATTGCAAATAACTTGTTTTGCTCTTTTTTATATGTCTTATTTTTTATTTATTTTTGCATACTTCTAATTTTTGGTTGGATACTACATATTGTGAAATTTACATTTTAAAGTATTAGATAGTTTATATTCCTATAAATATTCTTTTTTAAAATCTTATTTATTTATTTTTAGAAAGAGAGAAAGAGAAGAAGAGAGGGAAAGAAACATCAATGTGTGGTTGCCTCTCATGTGCCACCTACAGGGGACCTGGCCCACAACCCAGGCAATATGCCCTGACTGAGAACCAAACCAGCAACCCTTTGGTTCACAGGCCTGTGCTCAGTCCTCTGAACTACACCAGCCAGGGCCCTCTAAATATTCTTGAGCTTTCTTCCAGAGTGCAGAAAGTTATTTAGAAAAAAGCTTACTACCATTGGTTCTGGCTTTTAAAAACAATGTTTAGTTTGGGTTCAATTAATACCCAGTACAGAGACAAGACATTTGTGAGAACTCTAGTCATTGTTATAAAGTCCTCAGTCTGCTAACAGGAATAATCCCTGTTCCCAATCTTGCATGAGCACAAGATACTATTTCTTCTAATCATTTTAAGTGGTTCTTTTCTTGGCCTTCTCTACACTGACCTGAAAATTTAAAGCGCATCTATCATATCCAAAACTATGAAGATGGACATGTGTGACTTAACATGTAAAATACAAAATTCCCAACCTTTTACCAGCCTGTCCTCTAACATTTGTGAAGCCCACATACTATTTCTCTCAATAATATGAGTTCTATGTAAACCTAACAAATTCCTAAATACATGTAAGTAAACTGCACCCTACCGTCTTACTTGGACAAACATACTTCATAAAACTCTGGAAGCCCAGGTTCTAATGCAGAATTTCCAAAGCTCTCAGATCGCACTGCAGGGATGTGTGGCTGAGTGAGGAAGACCAACTCTCAGTCCTTCAGTTCTGCTCAGTTGTCTTTGTTTTCCAACCTCCTGTCCCTTTCTGTTCCAACTCTGGGCTTTGTCCTCTACCTTGAAGCATTTCATGCACATTTTTCTGAACAGAACCCACATCCAAACTCTGTCTGTGTCTTCTGCAGCCAGTAACTCCTTGGTAACTCTTCAAAGCTGCCTATAATGAATGAAAATTGTTCTCAGAAGGTTGAGCCTCAGAGAGTGGGGTTTGCAGATGATAGAAACAGAGTTAAGACAATTTGGACAGGAAATTCCAAAGACTTAAGTATGCAGAGCATGGTATGGAAGTGTGGGTGCAGAGCACTTGTGGGCCCTGGCCCTGAAGACTGTTCATTCTTTATTTCACAATGGGATCCCCTTGTTTATATGTGAAAATATGATTTCCCATGATTAGCATAAAATGTCTTTATGTATTTTCTTTTAGAGTTTATATTCCTTTGTGTAACCCAGTGAGCACTAATTATATTACCTATGTATAAACAGCATATAATATTTCCACATTATATATGCATACATATACATATAGTGTGTTATAATACTTACATACTTTTGTATATCCTAATAAGTTATACTTATAGGCCTTGATGCCCAATTATTTTATGATAATTTGCAAAATTAGCCATGTCATAAAGACATGGCTAATGAATTAACATTTTTCTCTTTTTCATTGCTTTTCAAACGAATATATTTTACTTATTAATCAAATCAACTATATAGTCTATTCAATTCAATGTTCTTTACTCTGCTCCCAAAGATATTAGAAACACAACTGAAAAAGGGGTCCAAAAAAATTAACACTGGTTAATTGTTCACCAGGAGGAAGGACAGCTAACAATGAAGCATGGTAATTAGACACAGTATAACCAGAGACAAGCGTGAGGGGGAACTTCTATTCCTGCTTCTGTGTATCATTCTGGAATTAAAAACAAAAAAGTCCAGGCAAGAGATTACTTTCATTCTGACACCAGCCTTCAATGTTTTCTCTGCTTAAAACAATCTGAAAATGTCCATTCTGGGACCATGTATACGTCTTCACTTTTAGGGTGCACTGATATTGAAACCACAATCATGTAAAAGAATGGATACATTTCTACACGTGAGAGCCCCAAGTGGAGATTACAATGCATCAAGAAATTTTTCCCAACCATTCCCTTGCTGACGGGTGCCCGTCACTGAGGCAAGCCCTCTTTCAGTCGGGGCCTCTGTTCTTCATAAGTAGGGTAAGAAGGCTTGCCCTCCAGCTCTAAAAGGCCAAGAATCTGTGGCATCTTGATAGTGGGTCAACTGCCTTCCGGGACAAGTTCCCACGGTCCCTCATGAACACAACCATAGTTTCCATGCTAAAAATAAATCATTTCTTTCTAAAGCTTTTATCACTTTGACTATAACACTTACATAGCAATTTCAACTATGGTCTTAAATATAAGCAATTTGTGTTTTAGAGAGTGGTAAGTTTCAGGAGTTTTACCTTTGGTGAACAAATTTGTAAAAGCTTCACTTGCTTGACACGTGGACTTTTAGAGGTTCTCAGCTGCCGGCGAATGCAGGAATGCAAAGAGATGGGAAGAAGCGTGGCCCTTTAGTTACCTCCCATAAAGGAACTGAAATGGAGATGTACAGTAAACAGAGAGGTCAATTATACTGTTTGTTTAGTTTCATTCTGAACCTAACTTCTCACTGCAGTGGGTTTTAGAGACTTATAGTTTATATTAACAATAGTCGCAATCTCTTTTTTGCTCTGAATATCAAAGTATCATCTTCCCTTTAACAAGTATGCATTAGTCGCATTATGTAACCTATTTGAAGTAGCAAGCATAATGTGTTTTTCTCCTTTTCCCTAATTAGTCTTGTTTCATAAGCATGAGGTTCCTTTTCCTCTGCTCCTCAAAAAGGTTGCCTAATGGTAAAGCATTTTAATCTTTTCTGGTCGAGTAATTTGTGGTTTTAAGTTGATCCTTCTGCCCTCTTTATTTATCGTTGCTGAACTCAGCTCTCCTTACTGCTAAGAAGGTTTTCTAATGTTTCATTTTTCCATCTTCCTTAAAAATAACAACATTGCTCTATAAAGCAGCTAATGTTCTCACCGGGCAAATGGAAAGAATCCCACATCACCCGGAAAAACATTCTTCCCAGTAGAAAGTGTAAAATGGACTCTAAACATTGTTACGCCTTACCCCTGTGAGTGATGTCCTTTAAATGCATTCCATTGCTTTCATACAGCCACCTGCCATTTTTGCTTTATTGCAGCCACCAGGTATAAAGGCATTGCTTTTAAATATTTTGAAAGATTTCCATTGATAAGAAAATGTAGTAAAAGCACTTTTAAGTGAAGAGCAGCACACACACATCACAAACCAGACATTTTGATACCATCTAGGTTCACACCATGTGGTAGAAGGAACTCCAGTGACTGGGGTTTAGCTAGGCTTCTAAACTGTGCAGAAGGAACGTGGAGAAATTTAGTTATTGACTGGGCAGTGGGTCGGGTTGTGCATGTCTGTGTCTGTGTGGAATGGGTGCATGTCTGTATGTGTAGTGGGAGTGATTCGCATACAAAACAGCCATTCCCAGCTTAATTGCAGTACGATACTACAAAATCAGATACCAGAAAAATTAGAAATGTTTGTTAATTAAAGAATAATTCTCCTTTTAGAGGAGTGGCACTTGTTAGCTACTTATTTACAGTGTATTATTAAAATGAATTATTTCACATTTCAAAGGGAGAATATTTTATAGTCTCCTTTCTATTTCTCTTGGTCAAAAAGGCCACAGAAATACGTACCAACAAGCTCTGAATGTAGGCACAGACCAGCAGCAAAGATGACTGTCTAAAGATCAAACAGGAGAGAACCGGGTTTGAAATCAAAGACTTGCCATTGATCAAGCCGTTATTAGTCTAGGACAAGGGTTTACAGACATCTTCTCATTTTTCTTCTGGGTCTGTATGCAGCATGAGCTGAAGTAAAACGCTGCCTGATTGGGAAGGTGGAGGAGAGGACCGACCCCATCCTTGCAGACAGTTAACTGTGCATCTGGCCTCTGGTGCTCTGGCGTTTTCTCCAAAGGGAAGAAAGGAGAGTCTAGCCATTAAAGTTTCACCCTCTTTCAGTAGTCCTGATCAGTATAGCTGTACTTTGTAGAAATATCTTAAAGTAGGAAAAGAGCCTGAGAAATATATGCAGATTTAGTGGCGTTGATTACACCTGACTTCAAATGTAAAGGCAAGTTGTTGTTTTTTTTCTTCTCTCTGATCCTTTCTGTTCTCTTCATTAGGGGGCTGGGTACAGGAGGAAAAGAAAATCCATTTAAAACATACACAATCTATGTTACAGGATGGTGAGACAAAATGTGTATTATACAGGAAGTTAAAATCGGCATGACTTGAAATAATAATATGTGATGGCTCCAAACCAATATATTCTTTTTGATTTTCATAAAAATGTTTTCTGAATAATTATTTGATTTCCAGCAATTATGCATTCATATAATCACGATTATGTTGCTCAAGAAGATGATGCAGTGGAGGTGGGGTATTCATCAAGAATGAGGTTTGTGGGGAAATTAAAATTCCTAAATTTAGATAGATGTCCAGTGCCCTGCTTTTCCTTACTCACAGTGGGAAAAATAATGTCATAAATAGAGCACACTAATGTGAAAAGATCAAAATATATTTTATCTATGCAGAAGGAACATTAATTTTTGTCTTTAAAATGTTGTGTTGGCAAGTTTATATCTTTCCCTAGAATATTTAGAGGAAAAGAGAAGTAGCAACCACATTCTTTAAACACAGCCATAGGCCAGCTCTGCAAATGACTAACTCCAATGTGAAAACACTTTCAAAGTTCTAAATGAGATGTCCCTGAGGTAACAAAGAGGGGACATTTTACAGTATGACAGTATGTAAGACAGCATTGTCAGCTGTAGTTTATTTAAAGCACGAGGCCTGTAACAGGAAAATAATGACTTTAATAAAATTTACTATTGACTTTGTAGGCTAAAATCTTTCTGTCATCAGGAATACAGAAAAACAACCTGTCTGAAAACCCTTCAGTTAAATATATTCCTTTAATATTTCAAAGCAACTTGATTTTTTTTAATATACACGCTACTTCAAAAGACACTGTAGTAGGGTGGAAATTAGTATTTTTAATACAAACTTGGTATTGCTTACATAAGGAAAAAATCGGTAATGACCTATGACACTGCCAACTGAAAGCAACATTTGAGGAAACTGCAAAAGCAGTTAATGCAATTCCTTAAAATGCTGTACGAAGCTGTGTCACAAATGAATGATTTATAAATTACCCAATGTCCTTCTCATCTGAAGGATATCTTTTAATCATGCAGTATAGATTCTCAGGAAGAACGCCAAAGAGCTTGCTGGATACACATGAAAGTCTACGGCATGTTAAAAGGTAGGGGTCATTTCTGAAAAGAGGGGAAAGTGGAAAAACATATGGCCTGATTTTACTCTCCAGCCAATTTGATTAAATGCGGTATAGATTGCTTGTAGTGCGCAAGAGAGGTCATGCCCATTATATGAAAAGCTGAAGAAATTTCATTTCTTTAACGTTTTACATAGTTAAAATAAACTGTGGTAAAAAGTTTCCCAACAGTGTATGACAGCTCAATTTAGAGGTGAAGCCTTTTAATAAAACCTCATGAAATGAATACTTCGGTTTATGCACTCTGTTTGTGTTTCCCACTGGGGTGCTTAGCATTATGAAGCTGTGGTTACTTGCTTTACTACTGCAGAATAGCATCATGAAAGGAGAGACCAGAGCTTTGTATCAGAAAATATCCAGAGTGAGTAAAAATGCTGATTGAGAAGCCTTAATTTAAAGCTAAACTGCTTTCTTATTTGCTTTTAACATGCTATTATAAAGTATATTGGCTTGAATTACAGGATATTATTTAAACAAAGGGAAAAATCCACGGGGGGTTTTACACATTAACCTATAGCTTATTTAAGGGAAAATTATGAACCTCAGAATTATACACCAGTAATCTTTGCTAAGCTTTAATAAGAACTTTAAACCAAGGCATGCTTTTCTGAATTAAGTATATATGCTGGCATTATTTGGAAGAGGGAGAAGGCAAGGGAAAGAATAAAAAACAGTTCATTTGTATACAGATTCTGGCACCAACATTCCATATGGAGACAGAATTCTTTTTCAATACCATCTAGGATCACAAAAACAATTCTTAGGGGACCTAGTATGGTGCCTTAAGCCAATTAAATGGTCAATATATTCACATTAGCAGACATAACTCTGTTCAAGAGCAGGATTAATTCTGATCCTCTTTCTTTCCAGTTGTGCTCTCTGGCTCACTCTGGAAGTGTCTCTAATGTGTGGGAGGCCATCAGGAAAGCTAGGTCATTGCTCCCCTGACCGTTCCGACCCTGACCTCTTCTGGACTTCCTGAGTATCTGGCCTGACTGCAGCTACTGTAAGATTTCATTAGATAATTTATATTACATATGGGAATGTAAAAAGAATTTTGAACATAGCATGCAAAGATATGTAAACTGTATAGATGCTTATGCAATTACGAGTCCCCAGAATTTCCAAAGAAATATGGCGACTCTACAAAATGTGTCAGTTGTTTTTGACAATGTATGTTGCAATTGGTAAGATATTATGTCTTGAGATATATGACTTCTGTTCTCTCCTCACATATTAACTTCCTATCTGTACCACGTGGTAGCTAGTATTTGTGATTTTCTTTCCTGGAAAGTTTTTAAGGAATGTAAATTGATGGCCAAACTACTGTGAGGAAAACAATTACATGTGCCTGTTCCTTAGCTACTCTGGAAATGTCATGTGGACTGACTCTTAATTATGCTAGCTTATCCGGGAGATATATAGGTAACATCTGAGAGGCTGTCTTTAGTCATAAATAGTATCAATATTATTAAGAAAGTTTTCCTAGGGAAATTAGAGGTGGATGTGCTGCTTTTCAAGGGTTTCAGGTCTCCATTCTCTGGGATGCTAAGAAAGTATATTGAAAGCTTCCCTCAATATAGATGTCCTTAATTCATCTTTCAAAATTTCTTATTCCTAGATTTCCACTTAAAGTAAACTAACATAATGATGCTGCTCTCCCCCAATTAATCTCTAATTTGATTACTCTTTTCTATTTAAGTATAATTTTAGACTACTTGAAGCAACAACAACAAAAGAATTTCTAACTTGATTACATTAACAACCAAGACCAAGAAAATCCTTTGCTTTGTCCATTCCTTCAACAAATATTTATTGTGTTCTAGTTCTTAGAGACGGGTGAGAGCAGTGACCAAAACAAAGCCTTGACCCCAGAGGAGCTTATTGTCTAGTGAAGAAACAAACAATAAACAGATAATACATGTTTCCAGGTAGTGAAAAATGCAATGAAAAAGAAAAGTAAAGCAGAGTAAGGAAAATGGAAGAGGTAGATAGAGGGCAGAAAGCAAAAGTTGAGAAAAAAGCAGAGAAAGTTTGGGTACGGGTATATCCATACCCGTACCCAAAGTTTGGGTATATCCTCCATGTGGGGTGGTGTGATGGATTGAGGGACAACAAGCTGCCACCTGATCCAATAAATATTTTACTCTATCCAAAAGAGAGACTAATCAACCCACCCCTAGGAGCCTTTTAATAACCCCATATTGTAGTATATCCCAAAATTGCAAAAAGATTTGTCTATGTAAAAACAGATCGGTTTAAGAATTAAAATTTGCTTTCAATCTAATCATTAATCATATAAAGTGATTGGGTTTTGAGGGGTATTGGCACATCAAAAGAATGGGGGTTTTAAATACATATTATAGTTGTAGAGATAAATAGCCCTGGCACAATACTCAAATGTTATTGTAATAGATTTTGCTAAAAAGAATACATTGCTAACTATATTAGCAATCCATAACATTTAAATATTGAACAACCCAAAGCCCAACTGCTTTGCAGTGAATTAAAGGCACAAGAGGGGACTGGGAGTAAGACCTCTGTCTAAGTTCCCGCTCTGGGAAAACACACCTTGTTTCCTCACATTCACCTTCCACATGACCCTGCATTTTGAGGATCAAGGGAAAACAAGCATAGACTCATACTTTATATGTGCACCACAACTTTATCCTGGGAATATTTGTAATTGGGGTTAAGTTTGGTTTATGCACTTGATGTGTTTAAAGAAGAGAAAAGAACTTGTTCAATGTAACTCAAAAATATTTTTAAAATACTAGCTAGACTCTGGGGAAACTAAGTCACTTGCTCACTCTCAAAAAGCATGTGGCCAATGACTGTGAGTGCAATCACTACTTGCTCTTGAGACAAAAGCAGAGAATTTTGCTGTGCCATCTCTCAGCCAATATTGGAAAGAGTGAAATCGTGATGCTAAAAGTATAAGGAATACTCATATAAAACTTGTAATAAATAGGAAGTAGTTATTTCTTTACTAGAAAAATAGTTTATTTCTATCTCACACATTTTTTATGATGCA
>PVKM010030887.1:0-17053 GCA_004027735.1 Carollia perspicillata | reverse complement strand
CATTAGATGCATGGATTATGTAGTCAAATCACTTGCAGATCTTACTGCAGTGCCTACTAGCTGTACAACTTTAATAACTCACTTAACTTTCCTAAGACTTGGTTTCATCATCTATGAGATGATGGATGTGATACATCCATCAGGAAGTTGTAGGATTGAATGAGATAATGTGCAAAGAATTGAGATTTGGACATGGCCCTAAATAACCATTCACTACATGTGTATTGTTTTTATTACTATTTAGTATGTATAAGAATATGGTGGCTTTTACTTAAAGCTTAAAACAGAAAAGTTCTGTTTTAAAACAGAAAAGTTCTGTTTTACTAAAAAGTTCTAATTTCTCACTCAAAGGCAGCAACAATGGTTTTAATTAGTCTTTAGAGCTCTTGATTCAAAGTGGAAGAACTGGGAGGTCACACAGAGTGAGAGGATATAGGCTGTTTGCACAGCCCTTCTTGGTGCAGACTAGCCACGTGTGTCTAGGAGAGCAACTTGGTGAGGAACAGGGAAGCGATGCAAAGGAGAATTATGAGTTTCCAAGACTGTTCCCTTTATATATTGCTACAAAACTAACCACCCTAAATGTAGTGGCATTAAAAACACCTTTAAAAAATATTCTCTCTCGTACTTCTCTCTCAAGCTTCTCACCTGAGGGTCCCTCAAATGACTGAGGTAAGACTGTGACTGGAACTGGCATCATCTCAAAGACTATTTTTAAAATTCATTTTTTGTTTCATAGCCATTTTTATATGTACAAAATTTCTACAAAGATAGGAGAAAGTTTCCGTATACCTCATCCTCAGTTTCTATAGTTATTAACATCTTACATTAGTATGGTACATTTGTCACAATAAATGAACCAATATTGGTATAAATTATTAACTGAAATGCATAACTTATTCAAATGTTCTCATTTTTACCCTAATGTCCTTTTTTCCCCTTTTGTTCCAGGATTTTATCCTGGATAACATTACACTGTCGATATGGTCATATTTCAAACTCTTCTTGGCTGCAAGTTTCTCAGACTTTCTTTGCTTTTCATGACCTGGTCAGCTTTAAGGATTGTGGGTCAGGTATTTTGTGTAATGTGCCTCATCTGGGATTTGTTTGTTGCCTTTCTCATGATTAGATTGTGATAATGCATTTCTGTGGGAAGACCACAAACATAAGGTGTCACTCTTGTCACAAAATGTCAGATATATATTATCAATATGACTTCTCATTATTGGTGTCACCTGTATTTATTTTTACAATATTATGGATGCAACAAACTTTCATAAACTTAGGAGTTTAAACAGCAAAAATTTATCTTACATTTCTGTAGGTTACAAATCCAACATGGGTCTCTCTAGGCTACAGTTGAGCTATCAGAGGAACCAGCTCCTTTCTGGGGCTCTACAGTAGCATCTGTTTTCTTGCCTTTCCAGCTTCTAGAGGTTGTCTACATTCCTTGACTCCTGGTTCCTCTTCTCCAACGTCAAAGTCAGTAATGTCACATGTCTCTGTGCCTTTCTCCCATAGTCACATCTCCCGCTGACTTTTCTGTTTCCCTCTTTCATTATTAAGGACCTTTGTAATTACATTAGGCCCATCAGACTAATACAGGATAATCTGCCTATCTTAAGGTCAACAGGCTAGCAAACTTAATTTCATCTGCAACCTTAATTCCCCTTTGCTATGTAATATAATATATTCACATGTTCCAGAGACTGGGACATGGGCATTTATTGAGGTTGTTATTCTGCTTACCATATTAACCTTGATCACTGGCTTAAGTTACTAAATTTTATTTTCCTTTCCATAATATACTCTCTAGAAAGAGTATATTACTATGCACAGTCCACACTTAAGGAGTGGGAAATAGTACTATAATTTTATAGGGCATAGTATCTATATAGGTCATTTGGAAGTTTTTATTTTCTCCCATTTATTTTCATCATTGTTTATCACTGTGGACTTACAGATATTTATTTTATACTTTGGATTATAACCCTATACTCCTTAGTTTACTTTGTTTCTCAAGTTTTTCCAGCTTGGCTATTAGAAGCTTTTCCAGGTGACCCCTATATCACTTTGACATTTCCTCCTGTGTGCTTTTTATTTATTTATTTATGCATTTATGTATGTATGTATGTATCTATGTATTTATAGCATTTTCTTTCTGGCAATACATGGTGCTTCAGGCTTGTTTTATACACAGATGGGCAAAAGTAGTTCATCTGGATAATACAATAATTAATAAATAACAAGAATAAACTTGCATACTCACAACTATAAACCTACTTATGCCTACCCCATATACTTCCTGCTCCATTCCAACAGTCAGCCATTTCTCTAAGGAGCTCTTGTTTCTTTCACTGGAGTTCAAAATCTGAGTTCTGGGTGTGCATGTTTTTATTAGGGTATCATTGCTTCTAGGGCCCCTCTGGTGACAGAGCACAGATATATATATATGTGTAGACTAATCTATGCATATACATGTATTTATAAATATTTTTATAGTTAACAACCTATATCTATATTAAGCTGAGGTGATACTGATGTCTCCAAGTCTAATCAGTTATGACATGGTTTGATCATTCTAATTTCCTACCTTTGCTTTCCACTTCGACATTGAGGAAACTTATTCATACCAGCCCCTTCCATTTCCTTAATTGTTTAATTCCAGTAATCCACGCAAAGTGGGTTCAGAATTGTTAATCCGTATGACATGGGAAATAACTTCATCAACTATAGTACGGAGCTTGTGTACAGTTCCTATAGCTTCTAGTCCACTCCATTCGTTTCCAAAGTTACTTAGCTCAGCAACTTTCTCTCCTAACCCACTCGGTGTGGTAGTTTTTATGTATCTGTAATACAGTTAGACTTCTTGGTCCCATTTAACATTTTATCCTGTGATTACACTGAACCCCTGAATAATTTCATAAACATTTGTATGTGCTGAAGTTCACTGTCTATGCTTTAAAGTTCTTTGTGTATTGACAAGTGTTTAATGTCCTGTATTCACATCACAGAGTCACACGCAGTGCTTGCATACCCTGAAAAAGGCCCTGTGCTTCACCTATTCTAACCCCTACCCTTGAACTCCTAACAACCAATGATATGTTTACTCTCTCCAGTATTGCTTTTTCGTAATGCTATGTAATTGATATCGTACAATATATAGCTTTCTCAGTCTGGTTTATTAATTAGCAATATGCATCAAAGATTCACCTATATTTTTGTATGGTTTGACAGCTCATTTATTTTTATCACTAAATAATATTTTATTGTGTAGATGTACCACAGTTTATCTATTCACCTATTGTAGGACATCTTGGCTCCTTCTAGTTTTGGAAATTATGAATAAATTTACTACAAACATTAATCTTCAGGCTGTTGTCAAATCAATTGGGTCAATCCACAGCAGTATAACTGTGGCATTGCATGCCATGACTATGTTCACCTTTATGAGAAACTGTCAAACCAGCTTCTAAATTAGTTATACCATTTTGTATCCCCACCAATAATAAATGAGAGTTCCTGTTGTTCTATGTCTTTGCAAGTTTTGGTGTTGTCAATGGTTTTAGACAGTGGCCATCCGAATAAACATTCTGTAGTATTATCTCACTGCTGCTGTTCTACTTGGTGGCTCCCCACAGCAAATGATGTCAGGCCTTATGTTTACACTGCCATTTTAATATCTTCTTTGATGAAGTGTCTGTTCAGACATTTGCCCATTTTTTTAAATTAAATCAACTGTTTTCTTATTGTTGAGTTTTTATAGCTCTTTGCATATTTTGGATACAAGTCCTTTGCCAGATAGATGTTTTGCAAATATTTTCTTCCAGTCTGTGGCTTGTCTTTTCATTCTGTTGAAAGTGTCATTTGCAGAGAAGAAGTTTGGTTTTTTATTTTAATGAAGTACAACTTTTTGTTTCATGACTCAAGCTATTGATATTATATTTAGAAATCCATTGACAACATAAATTTCAGCTTGTTTCCATCAGAAATTTCATTGCTTATAATTTCACATTTAGGTCTGTGATCCACTTTGAATTTGCATATGGTGTAATGTCTGTGTTTAAGTAAAATTTTTTGTATATGGATTTTCATTTGCTCCAGCATCATTTGTTGAATAAGACCATTATAACTCCATTGAATTGTATTTGCACCTTTATCAAAGATCAATTGACTATATATGTGTGTATCAGTTTCAGAGTCCTCTATCTGGTTCATTGATCTGTATGTCTTTTTTCTTGTAAAACCATGCCATCTTGATTACCATAGCTTTATAATATGTCTTAAAACTGAATAGTACCAATCCTTCAGCTTTGTTCTTCTTTAGTATTGCATCAGCTAATCTAGGTCCTTTTATTTTCATATAAACTTTAGAATAAGTTTGCTGCTAAGATACTGCTTGCTGGGAATTTAACTGGGATTGCATTAAATCTACAGATAAAGTTATGAATAAATGATGTCTTAACCATCTGCGTTACCTAGTAATTCTAGTAATCCAGGAGTGAAAGAAAACATCCTCGCATTGTTTCAGTCCTAGGGGGACAATGTTCAGTCTCTTACCAATAAGTAAAATGTTAGCTATACGGTTTTTACGTGCATTCATTATGTAAGGAATATAAATGATGGAGTTTTACTCTGTTGTATTTATAGTTTGTCACAGGCTTTTTTTTTTTTTACATGTTTGCTGGTTGGTAATTGTTTATTGAGGTCTCAGCTAGGGATCTCAGCTAGGGACTGACAGCCCATGCGTGTGACCTCTCCATGCGGCTTGGGCTTTCTCACAATTCAGTAGTTAGTTTATAAGAATGAGGTCTCTAAACCAGAGAGCCTGGTGGAAGGTGCCTCAACCTTTAGACTCAGACTCACAAGGCACACAGTGTTACCTCCCTGCATTCAGCTTATTGGAAGCAAGTGCCTAAAATCAGTTTATAACTAAGGGAAATGGAATTAAACTCCATCTGTTGATATAAAAGCTTCAAAGATTTTGTGAAAATGTTTTAAAAATCTCCACAATGGTCCACACCTACTCATACTCTACCCACTCATTTGTTTTCATTGTGGTAAGACATATATGTGAAATGAGAAGTCTTAAAAGTACAGTTCTATGCATTTTGACTAGTATAGAACCACGTGACAAATACCCCAATCAGGGTATGCAATATTTCCATCATCTTGATTGGTTCACTGTCACTACCCTTCCAGTAAATGTCTCTGTATATTCTGAATTTTGCCACAAGAGATAATACTGCCTATTCTTAAATTTGGTATAAATGATATATAGTATGTGTATTTTCACACCTGGTTTCTTTTACCCAAATATTGTTTTTGAGATGCATATATGGTGCATGCAGTAGCTCACATTTTTTATTGTTGAAAGGTATTTTATTTCATGAATATCAATACTTTTATCTATTATAATGATAAAGGATTTTAAAGGTATTTCCAAGTTGTGGCAATTAAAATTATTTCCGTTATATAAATTTATCCTTTTACTTGCAATATATGAGTGTTCCCTTGTTCCACATCCATGCCAACTTTTGATATTGGTAGCCATTTTATTTTAATGATGATATAAAACATATAAAAAATTTACCATGAGAGGCATTGAGTACATTCACAGTGTCATGCAGCCATTACTATTATAGTTCCAGAATATTTTCATCATTCCTAAAGGAAATCCTAATCCTACTGAGCAATCACTTCCCATTCTTTGCCTCCCTACAAAATACCCTTTTTTCTGTCCCAAGACCCCTTTGGACTCCAAGTACATAATAATAGACTGTCTGATGTTTTCTTAGAAGCCACTGAGGCTGTATACCTGTTTTACAGTCTTTATTTTTTGGATCTTCTGAGAGAATTATTTTTAATAATTTCTATAAGACCCTTTATTATTTAGTCTCTAATCTTCTGTTAAGCTCATTTGGTACTTAAAATTTTCATATTTTATAATGATCAGTATTGGGATTTTCATTTGATTCTTATTTACATTATTCCTCAGCTGAGGTTTCCTATCTATTTACTGATTATATCTGTCTTTTAATACTTAAGTTCTTGAATATTTATGATAGTTATATTAGAGACTTAGCCTGCTAATTCCCATATCTAGGTCATCTTGAAAATCTGTTTTCTGTACACTGCTTTTATCTTTATTTTTGGTTCTTTACAATTATGGTATTTTCAAATTATTTTCAGGTCATCATGGTTAATGCTCTAGGGATTTTGAATGTTGTCTTCCTTGAAGCGTATCAGATTTTGTTTAGTCAGGCAGATCAATTACTCCCAGATAATTAATTTTAACTCAACAGAACATGTGTGTGTGTGTGAGTTATTTTTACACATGTGTACATAGGTTCTACAGCTGTTAGCCAGGGATACTTGGGGAACCTCTGTGGTGAGTTTCGTGTCTGCCTCTCTGTGCAGCTTTGTCCTGTGTAGTGCCCTACAGCATCTCTGGGCTCTACCTATTCAGCTTAGCAAGATGCGGGTGCTCTGCTGGGACTCCATCTTTTCGTGTCATAGTCCAGAAAGAGACCCAGGCAGAAGGCAAGTGTAAATGCGCAGTTCACTCAGCCTGTCTCCCTTCTCTTGAGAATGAGTTAAGTACTGCCTGTGTCTCATATGCGAACGGTTTCCTCAAACAGTCTGTTGAATTTAGTAGTTGTTTGCAGAGGAAGGGCAAGTCTAGTGTTAGTTACACATAATAAGTAGAAAAAGTCTTGATTAGGAGCCTTCTATCATTTAATAATTAATTGCACTGTATTATAAAATGGTAATTGATGTTTATAAAAATATTGTTTTCTTTATCCCTGCAATATTTGTGTTCAAGTGTGATACATACACATTTTAAGCTTTGTTGTGTAATTTTCATATTTTTTTCTATGCAACATGTTGCTGGTTAAAAATCAATTTGGAAAGTAACGTAGAAACCCCTCGAAGGGTAGTAATTATATTCAGTAGCAATGAAATCATAAAAAGATATTAAACATTGGAGTGATAAGTTAAGACATGGATGATCATAGCAGAAGTAATATCAAGGGAAATGATACAAAGAAAACCCACTGAGGAGGCATTAAAGTGTGGAGGCTACTGCAAGGTCTAAATAACATAATGATGTGGGAATAGAGAAAATTAAAGGGTAAGAGACAGGAAGGCTCTGCGGCTCAGTGCATTTATTTGTTTACTTACTACACTTCATTTCAAAAACCTCTTTTACATAAAGGTTATGGACATGTGAACACTGGCATAGAATAAAAATAGACCACTAACTCAAAAATAAAGAAAACTAAAGTGAGCTCAAAACAGTGAAAATCCAAGACTGTTAAAGGAGCCACAGATTTGACTGTGAGATTCCTAGTGAACAAGGGAACAAAGAAAATTGAACATAGATTTGTTATGCTGAAAGAACATACAGACTTTTAGGAAAACATTGTTAGTTAGCCAGTCAGCGAATATTTTGGTCCCAACAGCCAAGGGATGTCTCTGATGGCTCCTCACAGAGACAGCACATGTTCTCCGACAGCACCATGATGTTAAAAATAAGGACACAGTTGCAAGTAACATCATTATATCTCTTGGTGTTCAGTTATCATTTGCTTTCCTTTATACCACTCATTCATTGTAACAAATATGTTGACAGATATGTTTAATTATAAAAAGAGTCAGTGTTTTGTCCTCAGGTTACCTGTTAATACTCTTCAGATTGTTTTGCATATTCAGCGTATTCACTCTTGTCCCTGTGTTTATATATCGTGAAGCTATGTGACTGGTTGGCTGACTGACTGGTAGAGTGGATAGTTTAGGAGGAAGAAAAACACCCAAATCTTACAAATTAACTTCCCATGTTGGATAAAAATCTATTTGAAATGACAAATATTCACTTACAAGTGTTCCAATTGGTCAAATGGGAGATTTAAGAGCAGTTACCTTCCAGAAAAATACTGTCTCAAGGCTTATAACTGACCTTTTTGGTATTTATTATAGTTCAGTCTTCCCACTTCCTAGTTTTCTTTATACTCTGAAATGTTGGGACTATGCTAATCTCAACAGGAACTTTATAGATTTAGCCGTCCTAGAGATGAGAGCATATTTGCATAGAATGAACTTTATAGAGGATCTTATAATTCCTCAGATGTCTTTGATATATTTAAAAATGAATAAAATCCATCTCATAAAACTGAGATGGAAAATAAAAGAAAAATTTAATTTTCACTACTTCTAAACTTAAGAAGCATCACCTTGATAGAGTGAGAAAAGTTTTAAAACTTCTTATTCACATATTTCTTGATCATGCTCCCTAAGTGGATAATCTTACATTGGTAAATAGTAATGAATATTGATTTTAATTATTTTATTTGTCCATGCATATCCTTATTTCTTCTATCTATCACATGTGAGTAGAAGTTATTGTAGATTATGGGGGGGGAATTAAAAGACAAACTGAGTTAGAAACACTATAAAGAAATCAGATGAAAGGGAAATGGAAAATTGTTTTTCTTTTTATCCTCACCCAAGGACATGCTTGTTGATTTTAGAGAGAGAGGGGAGAGGGGAGAAAGAGAAGGAGAGAAACATCAGTGTGTGAGAGAAACATCAATTGGTTGCCTTTCATATGCACCCCAACTAGGAACCACAACTTAGGTGTGTGCCTTGACCAGGATTCAAACCCGTGACCTGGACCACAGGACAACACCCAGTCAACTGAGCCACACTGGTCAGGGTGGAAATGGAGGATTTTAGTAACTGAAGAAAAGTTTTAATCAAGCTTTTTATATACAACTTTCTAAATGCACTTCAAATGATCTCATGCTTGTACTTCTAGAAAATAGATGTAACTTTTATCAAAACTATTGAGTTGGCCAAACAGTTCCTTTGCTTTTTTTCATGAGATGGCTTTAGTAGTACCTGGTTGTCTTTAACTTCATTTGAAACTATTTTGTTAGATTGTGTTGTGACAGCTGACATATCTGCGTGCATTAAAAATAGCTGATCAAGGCTAAGGTGAATGCATAGGTAGATACACTGTGCCTCCTTGCACAACAAAAGAAGAGCAACAACAAATTAAAAAACAAAACACAACCACAACTGACAGAAAATTGAACTGCATGTAAGTCTGAACAAACAAGGAATTAAAGAAGAAACATTTATCCAATCTAGTAGGAGGAGTGGACAGGAAGCCAGGCAGAGAGGATTTGTGGCAAGGCAGTGGCTGGTGGACCAGGTGGACCAAAATCAGCATGCAGATAAACCAGGAGGAACAACTGGGGAATAAGACAGACCAAGCAACCCAGGGTTCCAGAGTGGGGGAAAAAAGCCTCAAAACTGCTGACTAAAAAACCTGTGGGGGTTGAGGTAGTAGGAGAGACTCCTAGCCTCACAGGAGAGTTCTTTGGAGAGACTCTCAGGGTCCTAGAATGTAGACAAACCCACCCACCCAGGAATCAGCGCCAGAAGGGCCCAATTTGCTTGTAGGTAATGGGGGAAGTGATGGAAAGGTGTCAGAGAGCAGAGCAAGTGACATCATTCCTTCTCTAACCCTTCCCTCACATACAGCAACAAGCAACATAGGTTGCCTTTCCCTGGTGAATACCTAAGGCTGCACCCCTTACTACATATCAGGTGTATCAAGACAAAAAAAAAATAAATAACATGGCCCAAATGAAAGAACAGATCAAAGCTCCAGAAAAAATACAATTAAGCGATGAAGAGCTAGCCAACCTATCAGATGCACAGTTCAAAACGCTGGTGGTCAGGGTACTCACAGAATTGGTTGAGTAAGGTCAGAAAATAGAGGAAAAAATGAAGGCTATGAAGAGTGAAATGAAGGAAATGTACAGGGAACCAACAGTGAAGGGAAGGAAACCAGGACTCAAATCAACAATTTGGAATAGAAGGAAGAAATAAACAGTCAACCAGAACAGAATGAAAAAACAATTCAAAAATATGAGGAGAGTCATAGGAACTTTCAGGACAACTTTAAATGTTCCAACATGCAAATCATAGGGGTACCAGAAGGAGAAGAGGAAGAGCAAGAAATGGAAACTTATTTGAAATCATAATGAAGGGGAACTTTCCCAATCTGGCAAAGGAAATAGATTTCCAGGAAGTCCAGGAACTTCAGAAAGTCCCAAAGAAATTGAACATAAGGGAGCACACACCAAGACACATCATAATTACATGACCCAAGATGAAAGATAAGGAGAGAGTTTTAAAAGCAGCAAGGGAAAAGGAGACAGTTATCTACAAAGGAGTTCTCATAAGGCTATCAGCTGATTTCTTACTCGCAGAAAGGAGCTGGAAAGAAGTATTCAAAGTCATAAAAGACAAGGACGCACATCCAAGATCACTCTATCCACCAAAGCTATCATTTAGAATGGAAGGGCAGATAAAGTACTTCCCAGATAAGGTCAAGTTAAAAGAGTTCATCATTACCAAGATCTTATCATATGAAATGTTAAAGGGACTTATCTAAGAAAAAGAAGAAGATAAAAAATATGAATAGTAAAATGATAACAAACAACTAACAACTGAACCTAAAAAAAAAGTACTAAGCAAACAACTAGAACAGAAACAGAATCACAGAAATGGAGATCACATCGAGGGTTATCAGTAGGGAAGGGGAAGGTGAGGAATGGGGGGAAAAGTACAGGGAATAAGTAGCATAAATGATAGGCAGAAAATAGACAGGGGGAGGTTAAGAGTAGCATAGGAAATGGAGAAACCAAAGAACTTATAGGTACAATCCATGGACATGAACTAAGATTAGGGGGAATGTGGGTGTGAGGGGGATGTGCAGGGTGGAGGGGAATAGAAGGTGGAAAATGAGACAACTGTAATAGCATAATAAATGAAATATATTTTTAAAAAGCTTATCAAAATTGGTAAATTTTGTGTAGCCAATTTAATATTGAAGATGGAAGAAAATATGCAACATTTTTGGCATATTATGTTTTGGCATATTTCAAGAAAAGTAAAAACACAACTGAAATGCAAGAAAGGAGTTGTGTAGCATATGGAGAAGGTGCTGTGACCCATCAAATGTGTCAAAAGTGGTTTGGGAAGTTTTGTGCTGGAGATTTCTTGCCGGACGATGCTTCATGGTCAGGTAGACCAGTTGAAGTTGATAGTGATCAAATCAAGACTTTAATTAAGAACAATCAATGTTATCCCATGTGTGAGATACCTGACATATTCAAAATTTCCAAATCAATAGTTATTGGTAAAAATGAAACGTGCGTCTTGTATTTTACAGGGAAAAAAACATATGGACATTTTGGCCAACCCAACACAAAGCAGTCATGGTAAAGTGACTACACAAGAAACTTGGGAGAGAAAGGAGTGATAATCTGACATCACAGTTGATATTGTCCCTGATTGGATTAACTAAATGTGATTGTTACACCATTTTTTCTATGACTTATTGACAGGGTGATTTATATGATTACATTTCATAAGACATAAGCAATATTTGAGTGTATGATAAATAACCCTTGTCAATGATTTTTTTTTACCATACTACTGGATATTTATTTAGTATTGGATATCTCTAAAGAGACAAATAGATTTTAGTCTCTTGATAGATTTTTATATCACTGGTAAGCAAGGTTCCTAAAATTAACTGGGAAACAGCCTATATTTTCTATTTCCTGGAATATTGTATGTACTTTCATTTTAAAATCATTTTTAAAAATTATTCATTAAGCAATCAGTGGACATTGCCTACTTAGTAATTTTTTAACACACTTTTTATTCCATTATTGTTTAATTTTGTTTTGTTCCTTATTCAAGTTCAATCATTTATGTTTTTTCTAGAAAATTACCAATTCAATACATTTTTAAGTGTATATCAGCATAAACAGTATTCCTAAAAATTAGTTTTTAAAGATACTGGATTCAGGAATTAACTGATAGGCTAAGAAATTAACTGATAGGCTAAATGTCTTCTTTAGTAAAGTTAATTGGAATATTGTAACAGGTAAATTAAAAGTCAGCGATAGGCATTAATCTATCTTCTCCTCTGAAAAATTCTAGTATCAAAATATCTCCTTATTTTTGTATAATCCGATATTTCCCTAGACCTACTTGAACACTGACACTTCTACCACCACACAAAAACTGGCCTATAAGTATACCATTAAATACTGCTTTGTGGCACAATGGTTTGGGAGCACTAGTGTACAGTTATGAAAAAGTAATCTCATTATTCATCTCTGTGTTTCTTTATATATATATTTCTTTTGTAATTACAAAACAATGAATAAACATTGCAAAATATAAATAAATATAAAAGTGAATAAAGTTTGTTTCTCCCTCTACATTTGTGCTTCTTTCTAATGGAAGAATTATTCAGTTATTTTTATCTTAATTATAAGTAATGCATTAATTCAAATATACCAATTAGTTTCTAATTGCAGAATTTACTGCATCATTTGTCATTTTTATTTACAAGTTTTTCAAATTCTTTGTTGTGATTTCCTATTTGAAATAATAATTTGAGACTATTTATTTTCTTAATTGAATAGTGAGTGAAGATTTCTTATTTCAAGTATTTTCATTAATATCCCAAAAGTTTGGTTCACTATAACTGGGGATGATACCTGTATAAATCCAACATTGGGAGATTACTGAAGTATATCCTATGTAGCCTAGTATATAACCAGGTTTGTAAATGTTTGCAAAAACATATGTTCTTTCCTTGAAAACTAAAATATTCAATGTGATTCACTTTATTATATTAATAATTTCACTGCACAATATTCATACAACATTCATCCAAAAAAACATATAAAATACCACGGTTGTAGTTGTTCTAGGTTAATATATTTAAAAAGAGAGTCATGCAAGAATTAAAGAATTTGCAAAGGAATATCATCATTGTTAATTACATTATTCTAAACTTTCTTTGACTTATATGTATTTTTCTTGATTGGTCTGCCTAAAGTTTGAATATTTATTTATTATTTTTTAAATTTTAGTTGTTGTTCAAGTCCAGTTTTCTGTCTTTTACTCCCATCCCAGTCCACCCCCGCCCCAGTGCTCCCCACCTCCCTCCCATTTCCATCCCCTCCCTAGTTTTTGTCCATGTGTCCTTTATATTTGTTCCTGCAAACCCTTCCCCTTTTCCCCTGAAATTCCCTCCCCTCTCCCCTCTGGTTACTGTCAACCTGTTTTCTATTTCAATGTCTTTGGTTATACTTTGCTTGCTTTGTTTTGTTGTTTAGGTTCCTGTTAAAGGTGAGATCATATGGTATTTCTTTCACCAGCTGGCTTATTTCACTCAGCATAATGCTCTCCAGTTCCATCCATGCTGTTGCAAAGGGTAGGAGCTCCTTCTCTCTTTCTGCTGCATAGAATTCCATTGTGTATATGTACCATAGTTTTTTGATCCATTCATTTACTGATGGGCACCTAGGTTGCTTCCAGCACTTGGCTATTGTAAATTGTGCTGCTATGAACGTTGGGGTGCATAGGTTCTTTTGGATTGGTGTTTCTGGGGTTTTAGGGTATAATCCTAGCAGTGGAATTGCTGGGTCAAAAGGCACATCCATTTTTAGTTTTCTGAGAAAATTCCATACTGTTTTCCATGGTGGTTGTACCAGTCTGCACTCCCACCAACAGTGTACTAGGGTCCCCTTTTCTCCACATCCTCTCCAACACTTGTTTGTTGCTTTGTTTATGTATATTTTATTGATTATGCCATTACAGTTGTCCCATTTCCCCCCCTTCATTCCCCTCCACCCTGTACACCCACTCCCACCCACATTCCCACCCTTTAGTTCATGTCCATGTATCGTAAGTTCTTTAGCTTCTACATTTCCCACACTACTCTTGCCCTCTCCCTGTCTATTTTATCCCCACCGTCTATGCTACTTATCCTCTGTACCTTCTCCCCATCTCCTCCTCCTCCCACTCCCCTGTTGCTAACCCTCCATGTGATCTCCATTGCTGTGGTTCTGTTCCTGATCTAGCTGTCTGCTTAGTTTGCTTTTGTTTTAGGTGTGGTTGTTAATAACTGTGAGTTTGCTGTCCTTTCACTGTTCATATTTTTTATCTTCTTTTTCTTAGATAAGTCCCTTTAACATTTCATATAATAAGGGCTTGGTGATGATGAACTCCTTGAACTTGACCTAATCTGAGAAGCACTTTATCTACCCTTTCATTCTAAATGAAAGCTTTGCTGGATAGAGCAATCTTGAATATAGGTCCTTGCATTTCATGACTTGGAATACTTCTTTCCAGCCCCTTCTTGCCTGTAAGGTTTCTTTTGAGAAATCAGCTGACAGTCTGATGGGAACTCCTTTGTAGGTCACTGTCCCCTTATCTCTTGCTGCTTCTAGAATTCTCTCCTTCATTTTCATCTTGGCTAATGTAATTATGATGTGCCTTGGTGTGTTTCTCCTTGAGTCCACCTTCTTTGGGAGTTTCTGAGCTTCCTGGACTTCCTGGAAGTCAATATCCTTTGCCAGATTGGGGAAGTTCTCCTTTATTATACATTCAAATAAGTTTTCCACCTGTTGCTCTTCCTCTTCCCCTTCTGGTATGCCTAAAATTCGGATGTTGGAATGTTTAAAGATGTCCTGGAAGTTCCTAAGCCTCTGCTCATTTTTTTGAATTCTTGTTTCTTCATTCTTTTCTATTTGGTTGTTTCTTTCTTCCTTCTAATCCACTCCATTGATTTGAGTCCCAGTTTTCTTCCCATTACTATTGGTTCCCTGTGCATTTTCCTTCATTTCACTTAGTGTAGCCTTCATTTTTTCATCTAATTTGTGACCAAAATCAACCAGTTCTGTGAGCAATCTGATCACCAATGTTTTGAACTGTGCATCTGATAGGTTGGTTATCTCTTGTTCGTTTAAAAGTATTGGCTCTGGGGCTTTGATCTATTCTTCTGTTTGAGCCATTTTTGGTCACGTAGCACCTGTTATGTCATATGAGGAGTGGGGCCTTAGTTGTTCATCAGGGCCGGGCAACCCAGTGGCTGGGTTGTGATGCTATCTGTGGGGTTGGGGCCAGAGGGATCAGTGGTGCTTTCTTGCTCTCTCTCAGATTTCAGTCCCCTCTGCCACTTCCCACAAGCAAATTGGGCCCTTCTGGTGCTGGTTCCCAGGTAGGTGGGCTTATGTATGTTCTAGGACCCTGTGGGTCTCTCCAACAAACTCTCCTGTGAGGCTGGGAGTCTCTCCTGGCATCTTTTCAATTGGTGTTTTTAGGCTTTATTTCCCATAGCTGGGGCCCTGGGTTGTGTGGTCTGTCTCACTGCCCATTTTTGCCTGGTTTATTTGCACGCAAATGTGTGACGGTGGTTGGCCAACCTCCCTGCATGCTCTGCTCATTTCCTCCCTGAGTCCAGGGTCTGCCAGCCACTGCCTTTTCCTTCCACGTTCCCTCTCTGCTGACCACTGACTCCGCCCCTCTTACTGGGCTGGTTGAATGGTTGTCGTACTTTCGTAGTTCAATTTTCTGTCTGTTCTGGTTGTGTTTTTGTTTCTAAATCTTTGTTGTCCTTACCGTTGGTTGTGCGAGGAGGCACAATATTTTCACCTACACCACCATCTTGACCGGAAATTCCCCAAAGGATCAAATGTTTATTTTAAACAATTCAACTACAGTCACTTTTCCCTCAATTTTTGTTGAATTTATGATTTTTACTTTAGATTGAGTCATTCACTCAATAAATATTTAGTATCATATATCTTGCATTTTTATGGGTTCTGTGGATATATTAGTTAATTAAAAGAAAAGCACAGCCCTGACTGCTCTGGTTCAGTTGGTTGGGCATGGTCCCACAAAGTGAAAGGTCCCTGGTTCCATTCCCAGTCCTGGCACATGCATGGGTTACAGATTCTGTCTCCAGTCCAGATACATGTGAAAGATGCAACTGATTGCTGTTTCTTTTACTCTTTTTCTCCCTCCCTGCTGCTCTCTCTAAAAATAAATCTAACACACAAACATACACAAAATCCAAAATTCCCTGCCCTTATTGAGTTCATTTTCTAATATCATGGTACAGTCTTTGAGACTCTGATATTTGATGATCAAAGATAATGAAAGATATACATGAATTGGTGGCTTGTCCATTTATTAGTAACCTATTAAGGATAAGTTGTCAAGTTTTAATTTTTGCACTTCTTCCTTAAGGTGTACTGCTGGCAAAATTGTATTTTGATATTTTACATCTTTCTCCCATTTCTTTTTTGTTTATCTCATTTGTAGAGAGTATGCCATTACTTTATACTCCCAGATGTTATTTGTTCTATTTTTATGTTTATTCTGCTCAGTAGCTATTTATTGTTACAGAGCCTGGGGGAGGCAGTTTTCTAATTTCTGGGGATAGAGCCTTATGGAACATCCTAGGTTCCCACTTCCCTGGAATTTGCCTTAAGTACAGAGAGATGGATCCCATTTTAGCTATTACTAAGTGCTAAGCAGTGCAGTAATTAAGTGAGATAAAGGGGGTATGCGATATTCTAGACAAATAAGTAGGGAACGATTGTCTTAGTAGGTGGTATTCGCTGATTTCTAAATGAAAATCCAGTTATGGAAGGATTTAAGAGAGTACTAGTCTAAGGAAAAGAAAGAACATGTGCATGAAGTGTAGGAATTGAAAAATGAGGTAGATGTACTGTATTTTTTGGACTATAAGATGCATGCCCCCCAAATTTGGGAGGAAAGGGGGGGCATCTTATAGTCTGAATGTAGCTTACCTGGCTCAGTGGGGGGGCAGTAGCAGTGGAGTGGGGTCACAAGTTATTAAATATTTTACCACATTTTTTGCTTCAAATTTTTTTTTCTATTTTCCTCCTCTAAAACCTAGGTGCATCTTGTGGTCTGGTATGTCTTATTGTCCTAAAAATATGGTATTGCATGGAACAAGTGAGAATCAGATTAGAGGGTATGCAGTACCCAGGCTTTTCGTTTTGTAGAGTGAGTGCGTAGCAGAATTTTAAACTAAGATTGCTCCCTTTCTCAAGTCTGCTCTCATTGTCAAGTCTCCCGTTCAATCCAGGAACAACCAGTGTCATTCTAGGTAATAGAACTTTTATGCAGGATATGCAAA
>PVKM010030886.1:0-17080 GCA_004027735.1 Carollia perspicillata | reverse complement strand
CTCTGAATGCTGGCCCCTCCTCTCTGCCCCAGTGATCTCACTTAAAGATGGGAAATGGGAGCCTACGGGGTGTTTGTGGTTAACACCAGTGAAAGGCAAACCTTCACTGACTTGAGGGTCTAACACTGCAAAATAAAATCTTGAGCAGTCTTCAGATACACTGCAGAGTATAGGAAAGTGTACAGTATTCATTGGCTCATTGACCACAGGAATCAGAGCTCTGCTTTTCATACCAGAGCCTCCTACCCATCCATCTTGCCCTGTCCTTCTCTTGCCCTGGGTGATTCCCCTAGATGATTCTTTCATCTCTATAATGTCTTTGATCTTGTGATTTCTTCGAGCATTTTTTTGTATGGGAAGAAAACCTGTTAAGTAACTTCTGTTCTCTTTCCTTCCCACCACCCAAGAGACTCATGTCGAACAGATTTGGGCATTGAGATCCAAACTTTGCTTATAGAAAATCTTTCCTCTTGGGTTATCACATTGCTCCACGGGGAATCAGAGGAAAGAAAGCCCAGAACTATTTGAAGCAAATTATAACCATGATTTCCTTATGCCGAGATAATGGAAGCATAGCCCATAAGTGAGGTGAGGAACAGGGCCTCCAGGGATTGGGGGTGGCGGGGAGGCCGGAGCCTGTGTGTTACAGAGAGAATGGGCTTCGTACACAACACTCAATACACCAAATGTCCTCCTGTGGAGGGCAGAGGTTGGTGATCCTTCATTAGTGCTGCAAATGGCCTTCATCTGGATATGACAAGTTCTAGCAATAAGGAAAAAATAGCTATAGATCTTCCTGTATGCAAGCCATCATATATATCCCTGCCTTCTGTATTTGTCACCAGAATGGAAGAGCCCCTCGTTCTTGCCATGGAGGGATAATTGATGCGTATGAATATTCCAGAGTGGAAATGGGCCAGATGTTGAAAATAATGGCTCAGAATAATATTTTTGCCAATGAAAGCTGAGTTTTTAGTAATGAGATACCGTTGGGTGGGGTGCGGGGCGGATCTTGTTGCTCAAGATGAACTGAACTGTAATCAACAATTAGCAACCTTTAAAGGCAAGAAAAAGCCCTGCCCTCTCTCACCCCTAGGAGTTGCCTTTCCAGGAGCACAGATGAGGGCTGTGGGAGCTTATCCACTCAGTGCCTGCTCAGGTTTTTGCTGGTTATCTGATACAGGTCTAACACAGACCAAGCTTGGTTAACTGTGTACCCAAAGAAAGCAACATAGATCACATCATGGCCCATGCACACATGTATATGCATTTTATTTTTGAAAAACATAAAAATACTTCTTATGAACATTGAGATTTTCAGTTCCATTTTTAGAGCTGGCTGTGACCCATTAAACTTAATATTAAGCCCTGGCCAGGTAGCTAGTTGGTTGGAGCATCGTCCCCATATGCCAAGGTTATGGGTTCAGTCCCCCATCAGGACACATACAAGAAGCAACCAATGAATTTATAAATAAGTGGAACAATAAGCTGATAAGCTGATATTTCTCTTTCTCTCTCATCAATAAATTTTAAAAAATTAATAATATTAGGGCCCACTATTGGATTTGGAACCACAGTTTGATAGCAACATCAGCATTAAATCTCTTTTCCCTTGCCACCTCAGCCCAACCTAATAGGAGAATTTAGTATGAATTTAAAACTAGAACTTCCGTATCATCACTGCCCGTTCCTTCTTACCACGCAGACCCACACACCATACACAGAAGAGAAGCTACATTTCATCTACGAGAAGGTTCTAATGTGTTCTCCAACGTGTGAACTGCCTTGCTGCTGTTCCCCTAATCCACACTATTGGGAAGCAGAGCTGGCAAACCTAAGGTTTAGCGACACCAATGGCCCTAGGCTGGGAACAAGTACCAAAAACAGCCCTTGTCCAGAAAGGGGTTCTAGGAGCTTCTCTTCTTTTTCACCCTGGAGGCTGGTCACACTGTGATACTGGTGGTCGCTCTCTGGGGAGATGGGCCGGCATGGGGATTCCTAGGAGCAGGTTGTACTTTTTCACCCTCTGCTTCAACAGGTACTTTTCGCTTTTGTCTTTCCAACAGGTCAGCGGACAGATTGCAGTCTGGCCAGGTAGGTGTGGCTTGGGTCAACCTGGGAAGAGATGAAGGAAGGCCTGTGGGTAGAGAGATCCCAGCCTAAGAAAGAGCCAAAGTGTCCAGGTGCAAAGGTGTTGGATGGCTTTGCAAAAAAGTGGCCTTGGGCAGAGGTTGCTTTTTCTCATTGTCTTGCTGACTCCACCTGCCCGAAATGGAAATGGGGTTTGCTGTGACTTAGGGAAAGACCAGAGCAGAACTGAGTGAAGGGAGTTACCATTTGCTGAAATAGTTCCAGAGACTCCCAAAAGCCACTACACTGGAAGGAAAAGAAATGTTCAACTCGGAAGGGAGGGTCATTAACTGCCAGGCTTAAACATACGGGTTTTGGGAAATCTCTTATGCTGAGACAGAAGCTCAGGAGAATAGCATTTGGTCTGAGATTTTTCTTTTTATGCATGGAAAAGATGACAGCCCCTGCTAGTGACTGTTGCTGGGTAATGGACTATTACATTGCATTGGTAGAAATCCTGGCCCAATGATTTATAAGTATGCAACTTTCCCAGTCTTTCCCCACCTTCCCCTTTCTTCCCTACTCCAGCCAAATATTTTCCCTTCCAGTTACGGAGCTGCTATGAGAAAACTCGTGAGCTGGCAGAGAGCAAGGCATTCGTTCAGTCAATAGTTCTCAAATGCCTAAACATGTGCTGATTTAACTGGAGAAAGAGCTCTAATGGGCTGGACTCCTTAGAGACCATGGGTTAGCCCATTATATCAACCACTTATATCTGCCAAAACACAAAATAATCATGAGGCCATTTACAATTATAGGCTCGTTATTTAGAAATAGCTTCATTTGGCTTGCATCGTTTCGTCATTGTGGATTACAATAAAGATCCCATTAATCTTAATGACTGGAGGGAACCAGGATAATAGAATTCTGTGGAATGTATCTTCTTGGTGATATAGTCTCAGTATAAGTGGAATTCCCTTATGTTGTGTTATTTCACTGTGTGACATTGGGCCGTTCTTTTCCTTCTCTGAACTCCAGTTTTCTCATCTATGAGACAAGAAAGAGCATTCCATTGTATCTGATGAGCTCTAGGATTCCCAAGTGGTTCATCAAAGGCAGCCTGATGGAAGGGGCAGAGGGTGCCCGGTGGCCAGGCTCTGGTCCCTACCTTTACTTAAGACAAGACAGTGCTGCTCTCCTTGTGTGGGGCATTGTGCCTCTGAGTTGGAATCCCTTGGAGAAAGGCTTCTGAGGCTAAACACGTGCTTAAATGCACTGACCTAGAGCCCAGGTGGCAAACACAAGGCCCTCGGGCCGAATCCGGCCCTCTACCTTGTTTTATTCGTCCTGGCACCTTGTTTCTACCTGGCAGCAGCGCCGAGCTCCTTGCCCCTAGTGAAGGAGAAGTTACATTTATACAGTCCTAAAATTATATTCGGCCCTTTCAAGGCAACCGAGAGGCTAATGAGGTCCACTGTAAAAATGAGTTTGACACCCCTGCCCCAGAGGATCACCAAATTTCCTTCCAGTCTGGACACTCTACCCTCTAAATTCCAGAAAAATCCCTCTCTCCCTTTTCCCTAAGTATTTCTAAAAGAGAAAACTGTAGCTTCCTTTGGTGTTTACTAATGTCTCCTTACAGAGAGATCTTATTGTCAACCGAAACATTTTTTACTATAAACAGATTCCCTCCTATTCTGGTTTTGAATGGTGGCAGACATTAAAAGCAGAGACCTCTGTGCATTTGTGAAAAGAGCTTTAATGGGCTTGCTTTGGATCAAGTCTCTTAGCCATTTCTGGGGCTTAACTGAATAATGTGGCTTGTTTCATTAAACACCAAACAGACTGCTTTTAACCTCATTTTCTTTTTCCTCCCTCTTGCTGGATTGGTCCTCTCTGATTCCGTGGCATCTACAATAGGCGTAGCTCAACCGTGAGGAAGCAGGTAAGAGCCCAGCGAGAGCCAAGCTTGTCTAGTGTGAAAATGATAACATCCCACAGACATTCATGGAGCTCCACTGTAGGCAAGATGACACCTTTTTTTTTTTTTTACTTAATGCCTGCTTTTGGAATGTACCATTTAGTCACAGTGTATTTAATATTACGGCCACTTCATTGATTTAGCTTGTTTAGCTGGAATGGCCGTGATCTTTCTGATTTGTTCCTCTTACCCAGCGAGATTTGCCTTGACTGGCAGAACTTCCCTTGTCATCAGTCCTTCAGAAGATTGTGAAAGAGGCCTCGCACTTCATACATAGGTACCAGGGTGGCAGAAACTCACAGCAGCTAGTCACTTCGACCAGGCAGTCTTGCTTTAAGTTTGCAGATTTTTGTTTCTTCCTAGTGGTGTGGTCATCCTAGGTGTATTTCTAAGACATCCTGAAGATGCAAAGATAAGTGTGGCCTAGGATTGGTAGGCAGGTGATGTTGAGCTGCGATTCCGTGCATGATCTTCGGTGTGGGATTAAAATCTGGGCAGCTGGCTCTCATCACCCACATTAGGGGAGGTCCCAGCAGTGGGTGGGTAATCCACACCAAGGAATAATCTAAACAGCACTCGGACTTGTTTTAAAAAAATTAATTGAAATATTTTTTTGCAGTAGCAAATTTGACTTCCTAATTTATTCTTTATGGCAAATACTGAAATGATTCTGTATCTCTTGAGCTCATACCAGCTGTGCAGTAGACGTTTAGCAGGGAGGAGGTGGGGGGAGCTCAGCAATGGCTTTGTATCTACTCAGGGGAAAGCTGATTCAGGCTTAAAAAAATCATTTTAGGTAATTCACAGCAGCTGTTGCCACAGGGCGACGATCAGACATAGAAAGCACCTGGTTTCTGTGGCCTCGGCCGCCCCGGCAGGATCTCCAGCCGATCTGACGGCTCCGGCTGGCTGGGCAGTACAGCTGCAGAACTCAGATGACATGGTCCTCACTTGTCTTAGCTTTGCTGTCACTATTTTTCCCCCTTCTTTACTTTGGATCTCATTTTAATGCGAACACCATTGGATACAATAACACATTTTTTAAATTATAAAAAGTTCATCGCAACTCTCTTTCCTCTTGTTCCTCTAATTTTTTCCATCTTCCCTTTCTCCCACTATTTCATTTAAAACTAGAGAGGAGTGGAGTGACTCCCAGGGATACCTTAGTGCATTTAAAATTAATAGGTGGATCTGTTAAAAAGAGAGCAAACCTTCTTCCCTTCAACACTTAAGAACAGGATTGAACTGAAGTTTGTTCCTGGACTGAAACCGGGCTTCCTACTCATAGATAGACATACGTCCAAGGGCCTCACAACCTCCTCTCTGGCTACAGGAGTGCCGAGACCACTGTTTGGCAGGTGGTCAGCGCACCTGGTTGTACTCACCATGGAGGGGAATGGCACCCATCTGGTTTGCATCCTGCTGCACCTAAGCATTTGCAGCCCAAGCACATTTGCCTGGTGTGCTAGATTTGTGCAAAAGTTCAGGACACACTGAAAGCCCCAATCAAATAAAGACCTTGTTTTCATTCTGCTGCCCCAGGTTTTGTCCAACAGCTTATTTCTAATGATGCATTAGTAAAGAGTTTTTCTGAGTTAGTCAGTGGGTAAATAGTAAGTAATTTAGATGATGAGTAATCTTGTGTAAACAACCAGGGAAGAAACATGTGTTTGTTTGTTTTTTTACGGCAAATCAGTCAAACGATTAAGAATCTGGCACCTTTTGTTTTTGAGGGTCTCTGTTAGGTTCTTGGTGTTTTTGACCCTAGCAAAGACTAGGTTCAAACCACCCCAGACTCTTCTTCAAAAAGAAATACCTCAGCCGCCTCTTCCAAACTCTCCCGGCTCCCTTCAGCTCAGCTTTCCTCTTTCCCGTTATTTCCGTATCTTCTTTGCCGGCCCTTCTTTCTCCAGTCCTCTAAGTTCAGGCATTTCCCCAAGGTGTTATTGCCCTCTGTCATTTTTCCTCTCTGTATTCTTTCCCTCATCACTTTGTTTCCTTAGGTGAATCTTGCTCTCCTTTCCTTGGTGTCCACTTGCTCCACATGCCGTCAGTCTGAGTCTTGGATGGAACTCCCAGCGGGCATCGCTGCGAGATAGCACCTCCTGCCCTCAGCATCGGCCTCACCTTCCCCACCGTGCTCTGACTTAGCACCTCCCCTAACTTCTCTGTTTCTTTAACGGGAACCCTCCATTCTTCACAGCCTTGGCAGTGCTAAATCTCATCTTTGATGCCTCTTCTCTTCTCATTAGCCATGTCTAATCAATTGTCAAGAGATAGTTTCTCCCTTAGTGAAAACAGAAATCTAACAAATGTAGCAGAGATCGGTACCTAACTCTGTCACTCATGAGAAGCTATGCCCAACAATGACTTTTTTAGACATTGTTTGTCCACCTTCCCGATCGTTCACTCCTGCAAATCACTGGACTTCTGCTTTACTGTTATTCCCAGTTATACCTGCTACCTGAATGGGGATTTGGCCCAGTTGTCCTTAGAGACTCTTTGCAACCCTAGAATTAAAGGACCAAAAATGTTGTAAATAGAAGAATTAAACCGACATGGATTCTCATGTTGGAAGAGGGAAGGAGAGAGAAAGAAAACACAGACACTAAAGAAGAACACACAGAGATACTGCCTGGTCAGCTGTGTGCAAAATCAATGGGGAAATAGCGGTCTTTGGAGCCCCTTTTAGGAGGGTCTGAAGCCTTCGTGACTTTTTCCAGGCTTTGCTCCCACTGGACTCTGCCATAGGCCCACTTGGAGCAGCGTGGACCGGAATAGTTTTATACAGTGGGACAGGTCATCTCTGGCTCACTCTAGTCTGCACACACAGATTACCCCTCTGGGCTACTTCCGAAATACTACTTATTAACAGTGGACAGGCAGGTTAATATCATGGATCCTTGCTTTCTGCAACAATATCTACTTACTTTAACTACTGTTGATACTGCATTTCCTACAAGTCTAGGCAAAATTTGGCACTCAACTTGTTGAAGCCAGCAACTTGTAAGCTCCCCAAGCTCCCTCCTGCTGAATCTTTATAAATCTAGGACCACAAAAACTTTACAAACCTTCATATCACCATCCTTATTAGCACTGCTACTATTATTTGGACATTAAAAATATAGCAACATTCGTAAACATAGAAAGACTTCCAAAAGTAGGATTTTGGTGGTTGGTTCTTTAAAAAATAGTTTCTTTGTTAGAGTATGAAAGAACTGACAAGGATTTTTCCTCTTAAGATCACCTGGGCTGGCTGGCAGAAGTCAGTGAGAGCAGCAAGAGGGCAGACACTGGCTGCTGTAGCTGCAAAGCTGGAGGAAGCCGATGGGTGTGGGGGTCATAAAGATGAGCTTGCGGTCACTAAGGCCACATGCAGTGCTGTTCCCTTTGGCAGCACCCTGGGGTTCCAATAAACTTGGGAGGTAGAGGCCATGCCAGCTCTTCCCTCAGCCTGACTTCTTCATGAGGCCCAGCTGCTTCCCTAAAGTGGCCAAGCCCCATCGTTACAGCTGGAAATTCAGAGCCAGGGGTGGGGCACAGGCCAACCTGTGAAAGGGGCAGAAGCCACAGGACCCATCCCACTTGAGAGTACGGTCTCTGTGCTAAACATCCACAGCCCTTTTTAACCAGGTTTAGGGGTTCCTCTGCTTAATCCCGTTCTTCCCCACTGGGTGTTTAGTTGCATTATAAAACCCTACTGCTTTTTAGCAATATTTGGTGTGTGCACCTGACCATGTTTTCTAAGCACCCAGGATGCAGCGTGGGTGGTAGAAAGATGTTTAGTCTCAGAGGGAGACTCACTGGGTTTGAATCCTGGCTCTGCCACTTACCTGCTGTGTCACCATAATCAGCTTTTCACATCGCTAAGCCTTTATTTCCTCATTTGTCAAATGAGAATCATCATAATATGTACACCATAGGCCTGTTACTAGGACCAGTCCATCTAACACGCTCAGCAGATGGCCCAATACCTCTCTATAAATTCCTCTGTAAATGGTAAGTACTAGTGCTAGTGAGCCTGTAGGAAATATTGTCCTCCTCACCTCCAATCCCCTCCCCAACCTGTAGATGCCAAATCGAGGCCCAAAGCGGTTAAATTCCAAGGTAGCGTAGCAAAATGGCAGAACAAAGAATGACATCTGGCAGGCCTGCTTCTTTGTTTTAGTACCAGTTAGTCTGCACTATTCCCAAGAGCTGGATTTTTTCTTTTTTACCTTTTATACCAAACAAACTCCTGTTCTGATGCTCCTATTGGTTCATTCTGCTACCCTTAACTGCTATTACTTGGGCATGCATTGTGTGAGAAATCATGCCAGCACTGGACACCCAAGACTTGGCATAGGATCTGCCCTGTGGAGCTGAGCTATAGTGGTGACAAATGCAAACAAATACACCCACACAATTAACTCACAATCAGGGCGTTGAGGCCCAAGTTCAAGGTGCTGAGACCCTGTAGACCAGGTCCTGATCTCATCTGGGGAGTCTGGAAAAGCATCCTTGAGGAAATGTGGTACTTGCACTGAGACTCCAAGGGGTAGGGGCCCGGGGTGAGGAGAGCATTTCAGCTACAGGAGCAGCCCATGCAGAGCTGTAGGCAAGGAGGACTTATCTGGGGAGCAGAGAGACTGGGGCAGAGCATAAGAAGATGAAAATGAGGCAGACGCAGGAAGGACCCTGGACATGCAAAGCTATGTAAAGAAAGTAACGAGAAGTCTGAAAGAGTTTAGCCTAGACAGTAAACAATCAGATGTACACTTTTAAAGACCCCCTAACGGCTATATAAAGGAAGAAGAGTGTGCTTTGGAGGACAACTAAGGGTGGGAATTAAGATGTTGATGGATTGAGTTGGTGGCACTAGAGAAGGAGAGAAGGGAATGGATTTGAGAGATGTTTAGAAGGCAACCTTGACAAAATGTATTTTTGATTGGTTGATTGATTGGATGGCTGAGGACAGAGAACTGATTTGGGATAAAAGATGGGTTTCACAAAGGACATGCTGGACGTAAGGCATCTGTGAGCCATTCCAAGTAGATGGCTGTGTATGTGCTCTGGAGCTTAAAGGACAGGTCGGACGCTTCTCTGTGGACCAGCCACTGATCCAGCTGAGACGAGTTCCTCACAGTTTGGCCCGTTTCCTCTGACCCTCGGCTATCCCTGTTTAAAGATCCTAACGCTGTGTTTCTCTTTGACTTTTCAGGACTCCAGCCAGGCAATTCCTCTGGTGGTAGAAAGCTGTATCCGGTTTATCAGCAGACACGGTGAGCAGGATCTAGCCTTGGCCTTATTTGTGCAAAGTTGGGAAGAACTTTCAGGAATTTTTTGAACTGTAAGCATACAGATTGACTTCCCATCCTGACATTCTCAGAAGAGGAATAAAATCTTATTCACATAATATTCTCTATCTCAGAATGGCCACACGTAGACATTGAGAAAAAGACATCATATTTTTGACCCAAAACGCCTCGGCCACTTACCACACTTCTTTTTCTAGCCTGAGAGTGAGTTTTAAATTACAGCTGCTATGTGAATTAGTATAGCTGGTGTGATGTGTGACCGTAGTTTCGCCATTACTCACTGTCTTCACACGTGTCTGTATCTGCCACTGCATGGCCTTGACTGTTATGTCACATTGGCTTTTTTGCATCAGCCTGTTTGCAAACAAGTCCTTTTGGGTTTTGTTCTGGTTTCTTTTCCCCAGATGCAATATTGCCAAGAGCTCAGTTAGCTGGTGTAAAAGTTGTAACCCACATTTGAGAGTCTACAGGGGCTGGCTCCTCCTTAACCTGCGTCAGATGACACTGTCTTCCACTGGGACAAAACTGAGTCTCAAAAACTTCATTCCTTCTTCAGCACCTCCAAGGCTGCTTGGACAGAATTTAGGATAGAGATGAATTCCCAGAGAATGGATCTTTCGAGTGGAAGAGTGTTTAGAAAACACAGACAGCTGAGCTAGTGCTGTGAAGATTTCTAGTAACTAGGTATCAGAAATTGTTTTCAGGTGTTACCCTGTCTAGTTATAGGAAAAGGGGCAGAACGATCTTTTAGGAGGTAGGACGTATGTAGTAATTGCTCGTCTCAATTCAGAGGCAGCCATTGTCTTTCCCTCTTTCTCCTTCCTCTCTCCTGAAAAATTGGATCACTGCTTGTGTTCATTTTTGGAATAGTAATTGTTTTAGCATGTCCATGACTTACTCCATTCTAATCAGCTACAATTTTCATCTTATCTCTATTCACTCCAAGTAACAGCATTTTATATCACTATTGAACAGTCAGCAAATATTTACAAGCCCCTGATCAATGCTGGGCACCATGCACTGCCACATAGGAAAAAACAAAAACAAAAAACAGGGATAATGCGCTGTTGCTGTCTTTACCTGGTTTTATGATGCAGTTGGGAGAAAATAAATAAGCAAGTGAAAAGTTTAAAAGTGATAAGTTGTAGTTACTCAGAATGGCAATATAAGAAATTTCACAAGATAGTAATGATTAATGGTCAAGCAGTTGGCAAAGATAAGTCCAAACCAAGTACAGAGGAGAAAGAATTATTTGTGCATGAAGGATAGTAAGAAGAAGAGAGTCTGAATTCCTGATTGTTCATCCATGCATTCCATTCATTCATTCATTCATTCATTCAACAGATATATACACTGATTGCTCATTGTGTGCCAACAACATGTTCCTTTCTTCATGAACCTTGTATTCTACCAAAGGACAAATAAATAAAGGATCACTTGTGTAGTCAATAAATAAACAATATACAATATGCTAGGTATTGGTGAGTGTCATGAAGGAAAGTAAAGCAAGGTGAGGAGATGGAGAATGGAGAGGGGACAATGTTCTGGGCAGTTTCAGGAAAAAGGCCCAGGGTCACATAAGGTAACATTTGAGCAGAGCCCTGAAGGAAGTAAGGGAGTGAACCATGTGGGTCTCCAGAGAAGAGTGTTTAGGGGAGAAGGGACATCAAACACAGAGATCTTGGCATGTGTGAGGACCAGCACACAGGAGACCGGTGTGACTGGAGCAGAGTGAGCAGGGAGGAGAGTGTGCAGACTCTTGGGGCTTTGTTAGCTGAGGTAGGTGTTCGGATTTTATTCTGAGTGAGTTAGGGAACCACTGGAGAATTTTGAACAGGGCATGAACTTTTCAAAGGAGACATCTGCAATAGCCCAGGGAAGACACGACAGTGGCCTGGACCAGGGTGTTAGCTGTGGGCTGCTGAGAAGTGGATGGGTTTTGGATATTGTGTTTTGAGTGTCCCTGTCCATGTACAGACACAGTGCATGAGGAGACAGAAATTTAGCACGTTTCTGTGGCACGGCTCTAGGAAAACAGGTATGCTCACTTACTGCTGACAGCAATGCAAATCCATCAGTCCTTTTGGAGGGGAGTTTGGCAAAACTGCAATGCAGTTGTCCTCTGATCCAGCAATCCTTATAGGAATTTACCATAAAGATATACCTCCAACATCATCAAAATATATATGTACAAGGTTATTTATTGCAACATCATTTGTAATTGCAAAATAGAAACAATGTACATGCCTTTATATGGAAAGGTGGTTGAATAACTAGTATATCCACACAATGGAATACTGTGCAGCTACAAAAAAAGAATGAGGGGGATCTCCAGGGAATGACAGGGAAAGACTGCAGGATATACTATGCAAAAGAGTATCTACAGCGTGCTACCTTTGGCCCTGGCAGATTAGCTCAGTTGGTTGGAGCGTCATCCCCATACGCCAAGGTTGAGGGTTTAATACCTACCTGCTCAGGGTACACACAAGAAGCAACCAATGAATGAATAAGTAGAACAACAAATTGATGTCTCTCTCCCCCCGCCTCAAATCAGTTTAAAACATTGAAAAGATAAAATAAGTCATGTTACCTTTCATGCAAGAAGAGGATGTATGAATGTACATGTATCTTCTCAGCTCTGCAAGAAGTACGGGAAAGATGAATCCAAAAGCTGGTATCTTATTGGCTATCTACACGGATGGCAGAAAAGGATAAGACCGGGGGAATGGGAAGTGGGAGGGGAGTGACATTTCTCTGTGTGTTCCTTTTGTGTAATTTTGACTTTTAGGGTTATATTAGTGTTCCTTATACTTAAAACATAAATAAACGGATGAATAAAACAAGGATGGGCCCTGCCGGGTAGCTCAGTTGGTTAGAGCATTGTCCCAATACGCCAAGGTTGCAGGTTCAATCCCCAGTCAGGGCACATACAAGAATCTACCAATGAGTGCAAAAATAAGTGGAACAACAGATCAGTGTCTGTCTCTCTCTCTACCCCCTCCCTCACTCCTTCTCCTTTCTTCCTCTAAAATCTTAAATTTAAAAAAAAAATTAAAGCAAGGGTGGGAGTAAAACCCCAAATGGAATAAAAACCTAACTGCATTACAAACAAATAACGTAACCACCTGAGGACATGAGGAAGAAAATAAGTCACTTTGGAAAATAATATTTTGATTATATACTATAAGTCTAAAGGCAAAGAGAGCTGTATTACTATGGTCATTTTTATCATGGGGACATGGGTCAGCAATTCTGAAGCCATTTTATATGTATTTCAGGATTGAAGAAATAGATAAATATATTGTTGATTTAAAGAAAAAAACTTAGTACATTATAGCTGTTCAAAACAACTATTATTCAGTTAAATTGAACTTTTTCCCCAAATAGGGACTCAAGGTATTTGAACTCCCTAAAACTATGCTTAAAATTCGTGTGTGTGTGCACTTAATGGGGATAGGGTCCATAACTTTTGTCAGTTCTGAAGTGTTTGTGGCCCAGCAGATGTTAGGATTCGCACATTCTTACTATTTTCTTGTCCCCTGGGAAGTAGATATCATAGTGCCCATTATGAGAAAGCTGAGGCTCATCCGTGAATGGTGGGTTTAGGTGATCCAGGAAGATGTAAAGGAGAAGGGGTATAAGGAACAGCGGAGACTGAGTCAGGACGGGAACACCCCACCGTTTTCAGGAGGGAGTACAGTAGTATGAGCAGGAGGTGGGGGTGTGGCAGTCATTTCAAGAATTCTGTAGGAGAGCAGTGCCTGGCAACAGCTGGATCCAACGGCAGGGCAAAGCGGAAGGCTCTGTGCCATTTCCAAATAACGTACCCAAGTCTGGTTGGTTCTAGTCTGAGAAAAAATGAAAAAGATCATGGATGTGTCAGTTTGGTATGTGAGGTCTTACCTGCATTATAATAAAAAGCCGTCTGCTTTCCCCTTTACTTTCTGGAGACCCACCATTTATTAAGGTTTGTGCTTTTCTGATCTTTAGATTAGATACTGAAACCTTTGTCTTTTGAGCAGGAACACAGAATGGTCCTTCTAGAGCATAGGTTCTCGAAGGGAAACAAACCAGACCAAAAGGGACCTCGGTGTGTCTCAGGCCTGCTGCCTGATTTCCAATAAACCTCCCTCTGATTTCTTGTTCTGGGCCCCGACTTACCACAAAGCACCGAGATGATCCTCTCTGAGCAAGTTGTTGGCTTTACCAGCTAGAACACACTAAGCAGCCTGGCCCCTGAGCTGACATTTTTCTTCTGCTGTGGTTTTGACACCTCACTGGGTGTGTGACTGTTTTTGTGGTTACATTTTGTGATTAAACATTATGTGGCTGTTAATCCTATTTGTAACTAATATGGTAATGTGATATTGTTACTAATGGGGTTTTATCAAGCCTCCCATTCTTGTGAAGAATATTCTGGAAATTCTCTTAAATAAGCATGCAACTCAAGTCCTGTTACAAGCCAGGTAATTACTGTATTTTGCTGTGTATAATGTACACTTTTTTTGCCCAAATTTTTGAGAGAAAAATGAGGATGCACACCATACATGAGTGTAATGATTACATACCATGGGTATAATAATCCTTATATAATGCACACAAAAACATGGGTGTGTGTTATACATGGGAGCGCATTATGCACGGCAAAATACAGTAAATTTCCCTTGCTTGCTTCTTAATATTGCTTCAGTGGGATTCAGGAGTTTAGTGCTTGCCTATATGGTTTACCTTCAAAGGTCTAGCTGTTAAAATTGAGTCGCCCCTCACTGAGAGGGTAGCTCTAAAACAGTGGGCAAAAGGCAGCCTTATTCTTTTGTTTTCCTAAAAGGAAATTTATTTGAGATTTTTTTGACATCACAATTTTCAGAAGATTGTGCCATAACAGAGAGACTTTGGCAAAATGCCCAAGATGGAGACGCAGGACTCCTGAGAAAAACTAGAAAGGCCTGCGGTGATTACAGATGCTAGTTCAGTCCAACCCTAGGGCCAGCACTAAAAGATGTGCTTCCTGGGTCCCTTACCAGGTTTGCAGTTGCATGTGCGGTGCTCTCTATAACCCATATCCGTGTTCACACTAACAGGTGGGTCCTGGTCCCCTCTGCACTTTCGCTCTAGTAGGCCCCACAGCGTGGCATCGGGAATCAGTGCACGACTGCAGCCGGAAGGCCTGGGTTTGCGTCCTGGCGCTGGTTCTTATCACCGAGGCATCCTAAGGCTGCTCATAACTCATCAGTCTCCTCATCTGGAAAACGGGATTGCTAGTCACCCCTTACCTTTCTTACATGGCTGTTCTAAGAACCAGTTGATTTCTTTATATGAAAGCATTTCTTAGCAGCAACCACCATACACGCATTTTTTAATGATGACGTCTACTAAGTTCTTATCATAGTGTAACATTGATGCATGTTTGTCTTTAGAGAAAAGCTGCAGTCAAAAACCAGTGGCTAGCACAGTGTCTGGCAGTTCTGTCTGTTAACTGACCGCTTGCCTTTTCATGTCCTGCCTTTTTCATAAGTATTCAAAGCATTGTGCCCTAGAGCAGCTGAACAGTGTTAGAACAGCTAAAGCAATCATTGTAATCTCAGACCTATGACACTCCTCCTGTGGTATCTAATGGCTTGCCTACTGTGTCCGAGGTTCTTTTTCCTGGTCCTGGGTGATAAGAAGGTACCAGAGGGTCACTTCCCCACTTTGCAGATGGGAACACAGAGGCAAAGGTTGGAGAAGGAACTTGCCTCATAATCTCCCCAGGAGTCAGAGTGGAACCAGGTGTAGACATGTCCTTCTTTAAGTCTCTGACTCAGTCCTTTCTCGAGGTTAATGCCTCGTATCCATTCCAGTGACTTTCCACCATCCTTGCACATGTGTTCTCCTGTGGCCTGAAGAGGAGAGAAAGGGCACTTAAATACACATGGGCTGGCAGAGACAGACATGCAGCTAAGCATGCGGCTGTGTGGGTTTGCTTTTTCTTCTCCTTGATCACTTCTCCCTTACTTTCCAGGACTGCAGCATGAAGGGATTTTCCGGGTGTCAGGATCCCAGGTGGAAGTGAATGACATCAAGAATGCCTTTGAGAGAGGTGAGGAAACAGCCTGGAAGATAAGACCAAGTGTTTGCCAGCCTCCTGGAATATTGGCTTCCCCCGTGCTCCCCTGAGAGGTACCCAGAGGTTAGGAAGCCAGCTTGCCTCCCTCTTCAGCCCGGCACCTGCTCTGCTGCAGACATCTCTCCCTAGATATGCAGGGAGATGATGACACCCATCCCGGCTGTCTCCTCCTCAGCCACATTCATCTTGCCTTCTGTGGATGATCTGCCGAAACCCAAGAAGTTAACTATGGTATCTGGGCGGTTTACGGCTTCATTTGGAACCCTTGGTGGCAGTTAATATCAAGGCTAATGCTCCTGTACATCGTAGTCCATTTATTATTCTGTGGGCTATTAAGGTAATGGGCAAGCTTTGGCAATTTCCGTCACTATAATGGATATATATAGTTTCAATTTGAGGTTGGTCCAATCATTAAATCTAATTACATTTGATATGAAATTTTCCATAGGGAGCTCCTGCATGATTGTTCTCTTGTAAGTAGGTGTCCTTTGTTATAGGCCAGGAAGAGAGAGCTACTCAGAGGGGCTGGCATTCCTGGCCTCATTTTTTTCCCCCCAAGAGCCCTTCTCATGGCCACTGTGCTGGACAGAGAGCTGATGGACTGGGATAAGGACTTGAATAGGTCACTCCTGCCCTCATCACCTCTGATTCATCTTATGGGTTGTACCTCATTCTCTCTTTCCCTTTTTTTTTGGGGGGGTTGCTTATTATCAGGAGAGGACCCCCTGGCTGGGGACCAGAACGACCATGACATGGACTCCATAGCTGGCGTCCTGAAGCTCTACTTCCGGGGCCTGGAACACCCTCTCTTCCCAAAGGACATCTTCCATGACCTGATGGCCTGTGTCAGTAAGTACCATCCCGGCTTCAGACTGGCCTCTGGGCCAGAGCGCCTTGTAGCGACAAGTAAGAAATTTCCACGGGTCTTTTTTTCTCATAAGCTCTGCTGTAATGTTTTCCTTTATTCCTTTTCTCCAGTGAAGTTTTTTGTCCTCATCACTCCTTCATCCCCTGGTGGGGGAGGAGGAAGAATGACATTTTAGTTAAGAATCTGAAACCACATGTCAGAATGCCTGGGTTCTTTCTTCCTGATTCACCTGAAATTCCTTTGCTTCTCTGGGCTTTATCTTTCTTCAGTCAAATACGCTTATTCTCATATATAAGACAGAGTCACTTTCAGTTATTGGAAGCTTATACATTAGTGCTTGTGATTTTTATGAAACAAAGGGCAAAAGCAGAGATGTTGCAAATATTTCCTGCATGTTGCTTTAAACATAGCATGGCTTACCTGCTAGATATGTTAATACGTGTTCTCCTAGGCATTTCTGCACATTTAAAAGTAGCAATATATTTTTGCACAGAGAGATATAGTCTGTTTTATTCTCATCTTACTCTGCCTCTTACTCTAAAATTTGGGGCTTAGAGAGCTATTCCTGGCCATTTCATCATACTGGAATATCCTCTCATTTGTTTTCCATGGAAAACAATCCATGGGAAGCTGGATTAATCCTAGGTCATCCTGGAATCACACCCCATTGGAATGGTGGCTCCGGAGACTGGAAAAGGTAGTGCCTTGGAAATGGAGAAAAGATCCTTTCCCCAGATCGACTGACCATTTTCCATGCT